>BSBK01014400.1:2500-87500 GCA_027943335.1 Chamaecyparis obtusa | reverse complement strand
ATAATATCTTCAATATTCTTTATGTGTCTAGTGGGATTGATGCAATAATTGTAGAGTTTTCTTCCTTTTTCCATGCAATTTTTAGCCTTAATTATGGTTTCTTTCAGAATGCCCAAGTCCCATGAGATGGATTCAAAAAATTCCTTCAACTTCTTTTCTAAGTATCTCTTCTTAGCCTTGTTCTGTACAATCTTCAACAGTGACTCAAAATGGTCATCAAAGTTGTCGAATACCATGTTAAAGTTCTCTACATCATCCTTTCCTTGAAATGTGAGAGGTGTAGGGAGTATTTTATTTACAATCTCTACTTCCTTAGGAATCACCTTTACCTTCTTATCCCCCTTTTTTTATAGCCTTTCCTCTACCTTAGAAAATGCCATGAAGAATAACCTCATTAGTTCATCCTCATCCATGCTTTCCACATCAGTGCTTATTGGCTTAGACATTCTTGTCAACAATAAGGAAGAGGAGGTATTGATGAAGGGTGCTCCCCTTAATACCACAAACACATAACAGAAATAGAGAAACAACAACAATAATATGCAAGAATAGAAAATTGGCTTCTTATTATCTCCACAAATATGAAATTACAAACTTTCAGAATTACAATATGCAAAGCCACATGGGCATTCCCTTACAATATTCTATAGGACAAAGCCTCGAATCAATACCCAGATCTACTACCCAGAACTACCCTAGACAACACTATGGGCCTTCTTTATATAGGCAATTTCCACCGCCCGAGAAGGTTCTAGAAATTTAGCCCTTAGGGCTGACCAAACTTAGAATTATTTTATTTTACAATTTATTACATCAAAGTCAGCTCAAAATGAGTTTTGAAACCCAAACAAAAATTTTGAAGAAAAATTATTTTCTACCATTTCAAGTGACCCAACTTTCGAAGACCATAAGTCATCACCTGTTGACCTGATTGGCTATTATAACCCCATTCTGGAAATGCCACGAAGCGCTCTACAAGCTTGACCAAGGAAAAGTGCTCATCCCCCAAATTTTCAACCTCATCTGGGGCCTCTAAAGCCTTCAAAACTGAGTTCGAAGTTTCTGTACCCTACTGCCAATACCGAAAATCTTCAATATCTTCAAAACTAGACCTGATCTAGCCATGAAACTTTTCTGGCAAGCTGATATGACTGAGATGAACCTCCATATGTAAAATTAGAACATTTTGAGATCGTAAGACCAACTTACTAAAAATAGCAAGTTTCCATAAATAGCAACTCTGCACAAGATAGCCCTTATTAAATACAAAAACATAAATATTTTTGGGTGATGCAAGATTGCTCTTACACCCAGGATGCTCCTGCATCAAACACCCAGGGTAATTTGAGAAGTGACCCTGTCACGACTCAAGTGTGTAGAGGAAAACCAAGACAGTTAACCTCCTCCTTTGTTAGCCATGATGAATCTTCAATGGGTCATCCTTTCCATTTGACCAAATACTCTTCATATGTCATGTTCTTTGTGCTTCTGCCAACACGACTGTCCAGTATGTCTTCAATCTCCTTGAAATCTGAACTAGTTGCTGGAATACTCCACTGTGTTGCTGCAACCTCATCTTCAACACCTCCTTCATGATACTCTGTCAAATCTAAAATGTTAAACACTGGTGAAATATTTAGCTCACTAGGAAATTCTACCTCATATGCATTTCTTGAATCATGCTTCTTCAATATCTTACATGGTCCAAACTTCTTCATTTTTAGCTTGTTATATGTATCAACCAGAAATCGCTCCTTCCGCAAATGAACCATGACTTCATCCCCAACCTGAAATTCTTTATGCCTCATTTTCTCATCTGCATTAGCCTTATACTACGCATTCATCTTGGTAATATGCTTCCTCACCTCCTCATGGATGTTCTTCAAGTGTTCTGCAAAATCCTCAGCTTCAACACTACTTATTTCTCCTTTATCTATCTTTCTCAATTCAGATGCATTTCTTGGACTACTTCCATATACAATCTGGAATGGTGATTTACCAGTGCTCCTATTGACAAAATTATTGTATGCAAATTCTGCCTGTGGTAAAATCAAATCCCATCTTGTTGGCTTATCTCCAACCAAACATCTCAGCAAATTTCCCAAACTCTATTCACCACCTCTGTCTGTCCATCAGTCTATGGATGATGTGATGAACTAAACTTCAAATATATCTTCAACTTCTTCCACAATGTCTGCCAGAAATATCCAACAAACTTAGTATCTCGATTTGAGACTATGGTCTTTGGCAAACCATGTAGTCTCACCACTTCTCTGAAAAACAATTCTGCTACATGAACAGCATCATTAGTCTTCTTGTAGGGAATGAAATGTGCCATCTTTAAAAATCTGTCAACTACTACAAAAATTGAATCATGTCCCCATTGTGTCCTCGGTAAACTAAGAACAAAGTCCATACTGATATCCTCCCAAGGCTTCTCTGGTATAGGTAATGGCTGATACAACCCTGTATTCTACTTCACTCCTTTCACCATCTGACATACTCTGCAACTCTATACAAAATTCTTCACATCTTGCTGTAATTGTGGCCAATAATAATTTTCACCAACCAAAGCAAGGGTTTTATCACGACCAAAATGTCCAACCAATCCTCCACTATGCTTCTCCTTGATGAGATTCTCCCTCATAGAACTTTGTGGAATGCATAACTGACTCCCTCTGAATAGCATATCATCTTGGATGACAAAATCCAGCCATTTCATCCTGCCTAGAGTAACAGGTTCTGTACAAGCTTTCCAAGCTTCACCAAAATTAGGATCCTCTGGATACAAATTCTTGAGTTCCTTGAACCCAACCACCTCAATCTGCATCTCTGTCAACAATATTTGCCTTCTGCTAAGAGCATCTGCAACCTTGTTAGACTTTCCACTTCTATGTTTCAAAAAAAATGTATAACTCTGCAAAAACTCAACCTATTTCAAATGTCTCTGATTCAACTTTCCTTGACTATCCAAATATTGCAAAGTGTGATGATCAGTATACAAAACAAACTCCTTAGGAAGCATATAGTGCCTCCACTTTTTCAATGCCTGAACTATAGCATAAAATTCCTGATCATAAACAGAATATTTTCTCTTGGCATCATTTAACTTCTCACTGAAATAAGCAATAGGTTTACCTTCTTGGCTCATAACAGCTCCTATTGTAGTACCACTAGCATCACAATCTACTTGAAACACCTTATTAAAATCTGGAAGTACTAAAATAGGTTGTTCTGTAACTTTGTGTTTCAACAATTGAAAACTCTTTTCTGCCCCATTAGTCCACTTAAACTCTTTTCTATCCCCTCTCATTGTTTCAGTCAAGGGTCCACAAATACTGCTAAAATTTTTGATAAACTTTCTATAAAAGCTAGCCAAACCATGAAAAAATATTACCTCAGTAGCACTCCTTGGAGTAGGCCATTCAAGGATAGCCTGTACCTTCTCTGGGTCCATTTTTAGACCTTCTGCTGAAACTTCAAATCCCAAATACACTAACTCTTTCTTCACAAAACTGCACTTCTTCAAATTAATCAACAATTTCTCATCTCTCAACTTCTCAAACACCATATGAATATGCATCATATGTTCCTCCAATGTCTTGCTAAAAATCAAAATATCATCTAGGTAAACAATGACAAACTTACCCAGAAATTTTTTCAGAACCTCGTTCATGAGCCGCATGAAAGTGCTCGGTGCATTGGTTAGCCCAAAAGGCATGACCAACCACTCATACAGTCCTTCTTTTTTCTTGAAGGTAGTCTTCCATTCATCTCCTTCTCTGATCCGAATCTGGTGATATCCACTCTTCAGATCTATCTTTGAGAAATACACAGCTCCACTCAAACAATCCATAATATCATCCATTCATGGCAATGGAAACTTATACTTGATTGTGATCTTGTTTATTACTCTAGAATCTATACACATCCTCCACTCTCCATTCTTCTTTGGTGCTAATACCACTGGTACAACATAGGGACTCAACTCTCTTGAATCAACCCCTTCTACAATAACTCGTGTACTTGTCTGTTCAACTCTTCACTTTCTGCTAGTGTCATTCTGTGTGCTGCCTTATTTGGCAAACTGGCTCATGGAATCAAATCCATCTGATGACTGATCTTCCTTACCAATGGTAATCCATCAGGTACATTATCAAATACAATATCTTGAAACTCATTCAACAAATCTGCAACCTCTACAGGTACATCCTCTACTTCTTCTTTACCAACTTTTGGAATTAAAGAAAAACACACATGCTCATACCTCATACCATCTAGGAATTTTCTTCCATCAACAAATGTTATCCTTGCATTACCACATACCTTTTCTTCAGTCTCCTTCAATGGCTTTAGCTTATGTTGCACTCCATTCTTTGTCAGGGAATAGGTATTCACATGACCATCATGTACAACACATCTGTCAAACTACCACGGTCTATCCAACAACATATGACATGCATCCATAGAGATGATATCACATATTACCTCATCTTGGTACCCGCCAATCTTGAACTTTACCAAGCACTATTCACTGACCATGACCTTGTGGTCATCCTACACCCAGGCAATCCGATATGGATGTGGGTGTTTTTGTCTCTTGAGCTTCAACTTTGTCACCATCTCTTCTGACACCAAATTTTTAGTGCTTCCACTATCGATAATCACATCACAACATTTACCCTCACACTTGCATCTAGTGCGAAATAGGCTCCTCCTTTGTTCAGGTTCATTCTCACCACTCAGCAAGACTCTTCTATTAATTAACATTTCTCCTCTTTTAGCATCTTCAGAATTTGATGATCTAGTATCTTCATCTACATGTGCAACTCTGGCCTAGCCTTCATTTCTCTTGTCTATTCTACCTTGGTGCTGAGGACATTCAAATGCCCTATGACCTTCTTCTCCATAGTGAAAACATGTTCCACGGAAGCCTCCTCTTCCAGATCCTTGTCCTCTTCCTCTTCCTCTTTGATCTCTATTATTCTGATCTTGGAAATGATTGGAATTGTTTCCTCTCTGATTTTGGCTACTACTAGCCTCATCCTTCTTTTTCGGATATTCATTTCGGCCACCATATGACCATCCACCAGATCTTCCACCATGACCTCTTCCATTTTGTCTGCTCTCAAACTTCTTATTTAGCTTTTCCTCTACTTTTAGGGAAAACTAGTATGCCTCCTCAATACTGTTCATTCGAACCAGATTCAACTCCTCTTGAATGCTTGGCCTTAACCCATTAAGGTATCAGGCAACTTTCTCCTTATCAGCTTCTGCATGGCCTGTTCTGATGAGGAGTCGATAGAACTCCTCTGTATACTCCTAAACAGATCTTCCTGCTTGCTTCAAACTTTGCATTTTCTTTAGTAGGTCAAGCTCATATTCAACAGGAATGAACCATCGCTTCAATTTATCCACCATCTGATCCCATCTTATGATTTTATCTTTCCCTCTTCTATTTTGCTCCAATTGAATCTCTTACCACTAGATCCTCGCATGATCTTTCAGTCTGGCCTTCACAAATTTGACCCTATCAGGATCCTCAACATCTTCATACTCAAAATATTCCTCACATTCATTGATCTAGTCGATCAATTCCTCTGGGTTAAGATTTTTAGAAAATGTAGGAACTTCAATCTTAGGTCTTTTCCCAATCTTGGAAATCACCTGAAAAAGTCTTTCTTCCTCCTGGTTCACAATTTTAGCTTCTCCTTCTTGATATTCTTCTTTGGCTTCATCCTCACTTTCATCTCTGACATTAATATTCATTCCTCTATGAATCTCTTCTTGCAATGCTCGCACTTGTCTCTGCAGCTCTCTAACCTCAGGTGTCATAGCACCAGCTCTTCCGCCATGTTCTCTTCATAGAGGCATTTTCATGATGCATGCTGAAACCCTAACCACGGTCTTGGTGCAAACTGCCTCACAATTGGTGATCTGTTTACACACTCAAGAACTCCTACTCTGATACCACTTGATGAAGGGTGCTCCCCTTAATACCACAAACACATAACAGAAATAGAGAAACAACAACAATAATATGCAAGAACAGAAAATTGGCTTCTTATTATCTCCACAAATTTGGAAGTACAAACTTTTAGAATTACAATATGCAAAGCCACATGGGCATTCCCTTACAATATTCTGTAGGACAAAGCCTCGAATCAATACCCAGATCTACTACCCAGAACTGCCCTAGACAACACTATGGGCCTTCTTTATATAGGCAATTTCCACTGCCCGAGAAGGTTCTAGAAATTTATCCCTTAGGGCCGACCAAACTTAGAATTATTTTATTTTACAATTTATTACATCAAAGTCAGCTCAAAATGAGTTTTGAAACCCAAACAAAAATTTTGAAGAAAAATTATTTTCTGCCATTTCAGGTGACCCAACTTTCGAAGACCATAAGTCATCACCCATTGACCCGATTGGCTATTATAACGCCATTCTGGAAATGTCATGAAGCGCTCTACAGGCTTGACCTGCGCAAAGCACTTGTCACCCAAATTTTCAACCTCATCCGGGGCCTCTAAAGCCTTCAAAACTGAGTTCGAAGTTTCTGTACCCTACTGCCAATACCAAAAATCTTCAATATCTTCAAAACTAGACCTGATCTAGCCATGAAACTTTTCTGGCAGGCTGATATGACTGAGATGAACCTCCATATGTAAAATTAGAACATTCTGAGATCGTAAGACCAACTTACTAAAAATAGCAAGTTTCCATAAATAGCAACTCTGCACAAGATAGCCCTTATTAAATACAAAAACATAAATATTTTTGGGTGATGCAAGATTGCTCTTACACCCAAGATGCTCCTGCATCAGGTATTTGGTTCTTGTTTAAGCTCAATTCTTACCCTTTTTTCATCTTCATTCTTACTTCTTTTGGTTGTTCCTTAGTAATTCCTTCCTTCGCAGCTATGTTATCAACTATTTTCTCTACTTTTATTTTCCTTGTTACTTTTCCCATTCTTCTCTAACTTTTGCTAACTTCTCTTCATAGGTTCCCCATCTCTCTTCATATGTGTCTATTTTTTTGTTGGCATTAAGTAGAATTTCCACTAGTGACAACACTTATTTGCGTTCTCAGTGCAAACCGAGCAGATAGTGCAAACCGAGCAGATAGTGCAAACCGAGCAGACAATGCAAACCGAGTAGATAGTGCAAACCGAGTAGACAGTGCAAATTGAGCAGGCAGTGCAAACCGAGCAGACAGTGCAAACCGAGCAGATAGTGCAAACCGAGCAGACAGTGCAAACCGAGCAAGTTAGTACAAACCGAACAGGACAGTGTAAACCGAGTAATATCATGTCTACCGAGTCACCAGTATTTACCGAGTTCAAAACCTACCGAGTGATTAGTATGAACCATGCCTTCACTTCTACCGAGTGCATGATGATGCCGAGTAATACAGTGGACGCTGAGTATCAGAAAGTCACCGAGTCAGTTTGCAGGAACCGTGTAACCATACTTGGGCCAACTTAGTAGCACTTATGTTTATTTGTCAAGCCGACTTTGTAATTATAATTATAATTAATTGTTTAAGACTTGTATATAAACAATGTTGTAAAAATGTCAAGATATATAAAAAGAAGTATATATGTGAAAGAGAAAGAAAGGCAGAGATAAGCGAATTACAGAAGGCTTCAGCAGTATAAGGAATAGCAAAGACAAATTCATCACAGAAGGTGATCAGTACATCAGCGAATCTCAATCAGCAATCTAGTTGCAAAGCAAGAGATCTACTGTTTCATCCTAACAGGTGAATCAGTACTAAATCCTTTAACCAGGTAGACTTAACAGTCTTTTGTAAAATCTCTTTACCGAGTGCATACTTCATTGTATGTTTGTAAATTCTTTAACAGGGTGGATTTAGCAATCCTTATTGCTCCTAACAGGGCAGATCATCAGAAGTGATCAAATTGTAAGCCTTAACCGGCCAACTTTATTCTGCAGTATTAAAACTTTGTGGGTTTCATCCCCACCCCAGTTTTACTTTCTTTTGGAAGGTTTTTGGGTAACCAAATCTATGTGTCATTATTGTGAATGCTTTTAAGTTTCATGCTTTCTGTATGCAAAGGTTAAAAGTAAATTACATGTTAAAATTGAAAGAAAATTTGGAGTTACTGATTCACCCCTCCCCTCTCAGTAACTTGGTTAATTCCTGAATATTTCCAACAATTGGTATCAGAGCAGCATTGGTTCTCAAGATAAAGCTTAACTAGCTTGAGCAAAGATCCAGGACAATGGAGGTATTCAAACTGAACAAGGTGATTGAAAATGAAAAGCTAGATCTAGAAATGGCCATAGCTAAACTCAAAGAAGCAAAAGAACATCTTTCCCAATCCCTAAGAAGAAGGAAGGAACTTGCAAATCAGATGAATGATCAGAATTACATTGAAGAAAAGATTGAAGATCTTTTTCCCTCAAATAACTCAGATGAAGCAAACAATGATGTCAAAGAACTCCTAGAAAAGAATGGGTCTCTACAGGAAGAAGTGAGAAAATTGAAAAGAGAACAAGAGCTACACTCTACAAGATTCTGTGAGATCTTGGAACAAAGAAACAAGTTGAAAGATGAATTAGATGAAAGAAACATTGAAGTCCAAAATAAAACCCTTCAGCTAGAAAACCTAATTGATCAGATCTCTCATACAAATGAGAAAATTCTGAATCTAAGATCAGAAATAGAAAGCACAAGAGAAGAACTAAGATCTGAAAAGGAAATCAATCTAAGATTGGTGGATGACCTAAACGCTGAAAAACAAATCAATGAAGGAATGCTAAAAAGCCAAGAAGACTTGAATCAGCTGTATGAGCGAAATCTTCATAGGCAAAAAGGAAAAGAAGGACTTGGATACAACGGAGAAGGCGAATCCTCTAAGCAAGGTACTCAAAGAAATCAAAAACCTACTTGTAATCATTGTGGTAAAATAGGACATACTTCAAATAAATGTTGGAACAATGAAAAAGTAGAATTCAATGGAAAATGTTACAGCTGCAATCAACCTGGTCACAAAGCAAATGAATGTAGGGAAAAACCTAGATTCAGAGGTAATTGTCACAAGTGCAACAAACAAGGTCACAAGGCATCCAAGTGCAGATCCAAGACATTTAATCCAGCAGAACAAATTATGAAAGCAATGTTTGGATGGGACTACAACACCTGGTGTAGATGTCATTACTATGGAGAATATGGACACATTGGCATGAATTACATAAAACATCATCTAAGGAAAAGAGATACTACCGTAAGATGCTTCAAATGCACTAAACTCGGTCACATAGCTAGAAACTACATGAATGCTAGTGAAGTTGAAGATGGAAAGAAGAATGAAGCAACTAAGGTCAGGAAACAGGTGAGACAAAAATGGATTCCTAAAGCTACTGAGCAATCCAGTCCAAGTAATGGAATGGATGGCTCTACCGACTCAAACTAAATTTCCAAGAAAGCACTGGAACTGTATTCTCATACACCAATTTCAAGTAGTTCCAGAACCGAAATTAAAAGAAAGATCTAAATCAGCATGCAAGATGCGGGGAGGTCGGTATCAGTCTTCACCGAGCAAGGTCGGCATCAGTCTTCACCGAGCGAGGTCGGAGCAATATGAATTCTTGAGTTCACCGAGTTGCGAAGTCTTTACCGAGAAATTAATTATTAGTGGGTGACAGTCTATCAGAATTCATACCCTAATTTGTACTAAGCATTAATGACAGAGTTGTAAACAAAAGCAAGTAATCGAACTCATTCTTCACCGCGAACCTTTAGCACTTTGAGAGCAGAAAATTTCAAGAGCAACCCAGCGATTCAATACTTTTGCGAAAGGAATTTTTTGTGAGCTATCATGGCATCATCCATCACTTCAGCGAAGAAAGGAACTGATATGTTAGTCCAAGGGGAATGGAAAGCACCAGATTTCAAGATCGTGCCCGCAATTGTAGTAGCCCTAGATCCGAACGGAGCTCAATCTCAGATTCCTCCTAAGGTACTGCTTATTAATGATATCCACAATCATTTTAACTGTTCAATTCATGAAATGGGGAACCTAGAACTAGATATTGTGCGTGAGGAACTGTGTGTGGATGGTATTCTAAAACCCGAGCACAAACATCTAGAAGATAAAGGTTTAGTTCACATTGCACATCTACCTCAAAACTTTCGAGATAAATGGGTTAGATACATTCTCAGCCATGTACATGATGGCAAGATTTGGCTTGAGCAACCTATTGAGATCACAAAAAGGATGATTCAACAAGTCACCGGTCTTCCCATGTTGAACAAAGCAAAAACTACCAAAACCCTAGGTCGGACGGAACTAGAGAAGAAAACCCTAGCCGAGTGGGATGGTAGAGGCATGAAAGTTAGCAGCATTACCAATGCGGAACTGAAGTTTGGTACACACATTATTGCCCATAAGATTTACAGTTCTAGTCGACAGAACAGTGTCTCCTGTGAAGCTATTGACCTAGCATACAAAGTGGTCAAGAATAAATTAACATTTGACCTAGCAGACTTATTGTTAAAGCAGTTTAACAAAAACATGGAAAGCATTAAAACTTCCAAAAACAATCCATGTAAGTTTGGATCCTTATTGGTCTGTTTATTCTTCTATGTTCAGAAATTCTTCCCTTCTAAAGGAAAAGTTGTATGGAGAAAAGATGTGCCAGTCCTCTATGAAATAAATGAATACATCTCAGAAATAGGTGAAAATTTTGAAAGCATCATGGATAATTATTTTGAGTCTTTCAAAGAGAAAATGAATGACAGATTCCAGATTCCACAGAAGTTGGTGGAAGATTACAAAGATGACATTTGTTTTATGGTGGATTGTGATAATATATATATTCAAGCAGTTAAACCGAGGACTGTATATGTAAAACCTCTTCCTTATGAGGTAAATATTGATGAAACCAAGAATATCATTGAAGCTCTTCTTAATCAGCCTGTCAATCCCAAAGCTCCATATTTTGGAACATATGATGAAGCTAAGGTGAGAATTGAACTAAGCATAAAGCTTCCACAGGCGGTAAACAAAGGAAAGAAGAGGATAGCCAAAATGCAAATGATAACCGAGGACAAAGAAGAAAAAGATGAAGAAGAAGAGGAAAAGGATGAGAAAACAGAGGAACCAGAACCTGCAAAGAAGAAAGGAAAGGTTTTCATCACTAAGGCACCTAAGCCTCCTACTGCTGTATTTACAAGGAGAAATACAAGAGGCAAGGCAGACAAGGCAGACAAGGCAGATAAAGACATAGTATTCAAAAGGCCTCCTCTAAACCTTCAAGAAAAGCTCAAACTCTTTAGAGACGGATCAGGATCTGGAGTAAGTAACATAAAATCCTTAAAATATGAAACCAGATCGGAAACAGAACAGAAGGAAATAGAAGATGCTGTTATTGAAAAGATGGGATAGTGGAAATACTCTCCTGAAGAAATAGCCCCACAGGTTCCAGCAGTTCTATTAAATCCAATAAAAATGAGATGGAGCAATGCAAAGAAAACTGTGATAGACATATTTGATCAAACCCTGAGACAGTTGATGCCGAGCTTGAAAAATGATGAAGTAAAGAAAGCATTAAAAGAAAATGAAAATAAGATGACATTGAAGTTCAATACTTGTTTGATTTTGATCAACAATATTGAATTGGTTGTGAAGGCTGCAAATGCTACATGGAAGAACATATACCACCTTCACCAACCAAGTATTGAAACAGTAATAATAAAAGATATTGAAGATGACAGTGATGAACAAGAAGAAGACACTGAGGTAGATGATACTGTGAGGATTGCAGCAGAAGTCATTGCATCCCTTCCTACCTCTCCAGTAAAAGTTTCTATATCCAGCCCGGAGACACCTTCAAGCATGGTTGTGACAACTTCCACATTTGTCCAATCATCCATAGCAACAACAGAAGTAGCTACCATTTCTTCTACCGAGTTGCAGTCTCCCGCATCATCAAGTTTTCCAGCAGTAAGTTTTCCAATTTTTGAATCTTCAAGTGTAAATATTTTAAGCTCTCCAGTAGAAAGTATACCAGTATCTATAGCTAGCCCTACTTTATCTACTGTCACTACTACCAAAGCATTAAGTTTAGATAAGCCTAAGGCTCTACCGAGTATATTTTGGGTAAGAATGTAGTAGAGGATATAGACCTAGATGAAGAGATAGAGATTCCTACATTAGATTTTGCAAATCTATCAGCGGACCAAATGCAAAATATAGGTGAGATCCTCCAAAGGAAAGCAAAACAAAAGAAGCTTAAAGAGGAGAGAGACAAGGAATATCAAATCATCAAGGATGCTAAGGACATTTTGTCTGATGCATTAGGCATTAAAGTAGACTCCTCCCAACATGTTTTGTTACAATTAGCAGAAGCAGTTGATAAATACAATGAGGATTCATCTGAGACAGAAAAATTAGTTGAAAGAGCCGAGAAGAGATTCAACAATAAAGTGCTTGAGCACATTGCTCAGCACATAGCTATTAACCAAGTAGAATTGTCTTCAGTTTTGTCAAACACTGAATCTATCTATTTGAATGCTACCTCTCTTTTGGCCAGACTGTGCAACATTGCCGAGTTCACAAAGGATGTTAAGGATAAAATGAATAAAATGGATGAGGACATGAAGATTAGCATACAGAAGCTGCAACTTGAACCAAGTTCAAGCTCTGCTCATCACATGAAAATTTCACACCTATCAAATATGCAGTCTGATCTACTGAAAGAAGACACAAGGATCCGGTCCACACTGCTAGACATCCAACACATGATCCTTCCCATCATGAATACAATGTATAAGCACATTGAACATTCCAAAACATTGATTCATGAAAATCAATTCTCTATAGCAGATCACATGATTGAACTCTCTGCAGAAGTCCAAATTGCTATACAAACATGTAAGATTCTGCAAGAAAGTTGGGACAGAACCCTGGCACTAATAATGAAGGTACATTCTAATTTTCTATCAAATTTTGGATTCTCTCTGTAAATAGCTTGTATACACACCTTTGGTATTATCGTCAAAAAGGGGGAGATATGTATAGAAGAAGATTTGTATAGAAACAGTAAGCACATTGAAAGGGGGAGACAATGTATAAAAATCTATATTTTGAAAAATCAAAATAAAACTCAGCATGATTCATGTATATAAGTTTTGGCCAATAAGTGTTTTTGTCACTAATGCCAAAGGGGGAGATTGTTGGCATTAAGAAGAATTGCCACTAGTGACAACACTTATTTGCATTCTCAGTGCAAACCGAGCAGACAGTGCAAACCGAGCAGACAGTGCAAACTGAGCAGACAGTGCAAACTGAGCAGACAATGCAAACTGAGTAGATAGTGCAAACCAAGCAGATAGTGCAAACCAAGCAGACAGTGCAAACTGAGCAGACAGTGCAAACCGAGTAGACAGTGCAAACCGAGCAAGTTAGTACAAACCGAACAGGACAGTGTAAACCGAGTAACATCATGTCTACCGAGTCACCAGTATTTACCGAGTTCAAAACCTACCGAGTGATCAGTATGAACCGTGCCTTCACTTCTACCAAGTGCATGACGATGCTGAGTAATGCAGTAGACGCCGAGTATCAGAAAGTCACCGAGTCAGTTTGCAGGAACCGTGTAACCATACTTGGGCCGACTTAGTAGCACTTATGTTTATTTGTCAAGCCGACTTTGTAATTATAATTGTAATTAATTGTTTAAGACTTGTATATAAACAATGTTGTAAAAATGTCAAGATATATAAAAAGAAGTATATATGTGAAAGAGAAAGAAAGGCAGAGATAAGCGAATTACAGAAGGCTTCAGCAGTATAAGGAATAGAAAAGACAAATTCATCACAGAAGGTGATCAGTACATCAGCGAATCTCAATCAAAAATCCATTTGCAAAGCAAGAGATCTACTGTTTCATCCTAACAGGTGAATCAGTACTAAATCCTTTAACCAGGTAGACTTAACAGTCTTTTGTAAAATCTCTTTACCGAGTGCATACTTCATTGTATGTTTGTAAATCCTTTAACAGGGTGGATTTAGCAATCCTTATTGCTCCTAACAGGGCAGATCATTAGAAGTGATCAAATTGTAAGCCTTAACCGGCCAACTTTATTCTGCAGTATTAAAGCTTTGTGTGTTTCATCCCCACCCCAGTTTTACTTTCTTTTGGAAGGTTTCTGGGTAACCAAATCTATGTGTCATTATTGTGAATGCTTTTAAGTTTCATGCTTTCTGTATGCAAAGGTTAAAAGTAAATTACATGTTAAAATTGAAAGAAAATTTGGAGTTACTGATTCACCCCTCCCCTCTCAGTAACTCGGTTAATTCCTGAATATTTCCAACAATTTTTTTATGTTAGTACATGTTTAATTTGCATTGTGAGAACCTTAGAACTAGCCTCATACCGCATAGGGTAGCACCATTTCTTTCTTGGTTCTACTGCTTCAAAGCATACCTAGTTAGTTTCAACCATGAAATAGATTGTGTCTTTATACTTCTCTACCAACTCCTCGTGTATTTTGTATCTCTCCTTCATTTGTCTTTAAAGGATTTTAATCATTGCAAATAATTCACCATCTACCCAATCTTTGTTCTGTCTCCTAAAGCTCCCTTATATCTGTATGCCAGTAGTTATACTATCTTTCCATGCTCTAGGGTGCATTCCATGAAATTTTTGTACAATATGAATGCACATGTGTATCAGGAGTGATTCAAATTTAAAAGATTTTGATTTTTCCTTCTTCATAATCCTCACATTCTCCAAGCACTATTGTGCTAGGATTTCACATAAGTTATATCTGGTGTTTTCCTTCCCCATTCTATAGGCCATCATAATTACCCCTGTTGACACACAATTAGGTCTTCTGTTGTAGTACAACTTATATCCTAGTAGTATTGCTACCAATCTCACATCTTCCTAAAAGATATCATTCACAGTCATCATTTTCTTATCCCATTTAGAATGAGTTAAGGTTTCCACTCATTTCCTTATATTTTTCTTTGCTACAAGGAGGGCTTTAGCATTGTCCAATCCAGTTATCTCATGAATCTATTGACTACATATTTTAATAGGTTTCTCTCCTATCCAAATTAATTGATCATGGATTCTTCTTATAATTATCTTGAACCATTCAGTCTCGTAGAACTCATTAAGAAGGGTTAGATTAATAATAGATTGATCTTCCAAATGTTTGAAGTCTTCTTTAATTTTCCCATCTAACTCTATCATTTCATCTATCTCCCTATAGATCTATGCATCCCATATGGTCTCATACTTACAGTGAATGTAAGCCCTAATATCTTCAACGTGTAACACGTCATATGGGGTTTGTGAAAATGCTTCTTATGGATCATCCTCACAAGACTTAAATGGGTGCTTCTTAAAATTGTATCTTGGTCTATCCATAACATCAAATATGACCGGTGCATCCATATCTTTTAGTAGAGTATATGATCTAAATACCTTTAATATGCCAAAATCTGGAACTTTTTCTTCAAATGATCATGCAATGTATTTTCTAAATGGTTATAGTTCTTCTTAACTCTAATCTCCTTGGTCACTAATTGTCAAATGGTGAGGAAACAATATCTTTTAATGTCTTTTATCCATCACTGATTGAGTAAGTGCATTAATCAAAGTTAGGTCAACTTCACATGTTGTCCATTCAACATAAATCTCGTGATCATGGGAAATGAATCTCCAAGTGCTACGATCACAAAAATAATCTCCATAGTATTTGTACACACCATATCTAAGCTTGGATGAGCTTATTCCACATAATTAGGGGTAGTATATAATCATTTATCTATATCCAATGGTCCCCCTAAGGCCATGCATCCTTCTAGGTCAATGTAGCAATGTTAACATCATGCGAAGATATAGTAGCATCTACTATCTCTCCTTTAACCAATGCCTTATTGAAATATTTCATCTTCCATATCTTCTCAGCATCCTCATTTTCTAGTTTCTTGAAATGATTATTGAACTCATCTATATACTCATTCAGACTTTTACCACTGTCACCAATATTTTTCTTTATAACCACAGGTGGTGCTCATCTTCTCTTGTTCATTCCATTATACCTGCAAAACTTTTCTATGTGTCCTAATTTGTTCCATTTGAAATATGTAGGTGGTCTTCTTGTTGACAAAATGGTCAGCGCTCCCCTTGAGATTCATGACATGGTTTAACAGCCTCCTGTGCCTTCTATAAGTCTAGTGGTTGTATCAGGCATTAATAAGTTGATCTTTTGGTGCAATGGCAACTACTACTTGTAACAAGTGGTATCCGAGCTTGGTCACAGGTTCAAATCCTTAAAACCCTCGGGTAACATTGAGGGGGAGATTGTTGAAAAAATGGTCAGCGCTCCCCTTGGGATTTGTGACATGGTTTAACAGCCTCATGTGTCTTCTATAAGTCTAGTGGTTGTATCGAGCATTAACAGATCGGTCTTTTGGTGCAACAGAAACAACTACTTGTAACACTTCTAGGGTATGTGCAGGATCATGGTATGCCAAACTAGGCTCTTATGTGGCAATGAAAATTCACAAAATTAGGTTTAGGCAAGTTGACATAAAAATTTGAACAAGTTACAAATATTATATCAAAAATATGTAATATGAGAATCTGTAGAAAATTGAATATAGTTTCGAAGATACTAGGCCTTTTTTGAAAAACAATTACTCTATATGTTGAAAATTTTAAATTTCAATGTAGTAGTACAAAACATTCAAGAAAAAAATAAGTAGGTATATGTTTGACCACCTTAAACATAATCAAATGATAAATTTTTTTTACAAGATTATAGATATATGTAGTAGACTCATGGCCGGATGTGACACATTTTTTTGTAATTTTTTTCCAAGTAAATAATTAATTATGATTTTTATTCTAAAACTTTTCCAGAATACAAAAACTCTCGTGTCTGAGCACATTAACTTAGCCTAAACTTTATCAAATTGAAAACTTTTTTTATTTTTCTTGTAGTAGGAAAATCATAGAATGTGACACATGTTTTGGATTTCAAAAATGTTATACAGTTTGAAAGTTATAGCTATTTTTCAATAAGTTTGTCAATCAGGGCTAGAAAGATAACAAGTAGGTGTATGTCTAACCACATTAAACAAAATCAAATGATAATAATTTTTTATAAGATTCCAAATACATGTAGTAGACTTGTGTCCAACTGTGATATATATTTTTTTGTATTTTTTTCAAGTAAATAATTAATTATGATTTTTTTGCTACAAATTTTTTTGAATATAAAAAATCTCATGTCTGACCACCTTAACTTAGTCTAAACTTCATCAAATTGACAAAATTCTTTATTATTATTGTATTAGGTGAAGAATATAATGTGATGTATATTTTAGATTTCAAAAATGTTATACTATTTGAAATTTATAGTTGTTTTTCAAAGAGTCTATTAATCAGGGCTTCTTTTTCACATTGCCACTTTTTGGCATACCATTATCTTGCACATAACCTCTATCCTAATTAGAATATAGCTTAAAATACCTTGTAGTATACCCAAAGTTATTGCATTTGTAGCATGTGATCTTCGCTTTTGATTCTTCTCTATTTTAATCTTTTTTTTTTATAGACTAATTAGGTTTCCTACATTCTACCTTGTTGTGTCCATATGCATAACAGTTGTAAAAATAATCAGTAAAGGGTTTGAAAGTTCTTTTTACCTCTACAATCTCTTTTCATGTGTCCAACTTTGTTTCATCCAAAGAATCTACCTATGAAAGTTCTGATATGATCTTTAGGTTCTTCAAAACTCAATCTATCTTTAGTCATTACTTAATGTGATTCATCATGAGTCTTAGAACATTATCCTTCATTGTATCTAGCTCGAGTCATGTCTCCTTTAGGTTTCTGTCTCTCTCTTTGTTCATAAATTTTATCACTACTCATGTGTAGCTTCTTAATGTGTAATTTGGATTGAGTGAGTTCACCTTTAATGATCTTATTGTACTTCTCCAATTCTTGACATTTATCCTTGTAGTGATCAAGTTAAAGTCTTTATTTTTCCTATTTGCACAAATTCTTCCTTTAGTGTCTCTTGAAATTTATATCGTGTATCCTTTTCATGTTGAATTTATTTAATCATCAGAAGATTAGTTTTCTCTTTTTCTTGTTGCATCTTATTTACTTGGTCCGATGTATCATTGTGTGAATCCTCTTTGATCTTATCCATAAGGTCTTGTCTCTATATTCTTGAAATTTCAAGTTGTTCCTTAAGTTCCTTAATGAAACCTTCTTCTCTTCTTAATTTGAATTTCAATTCACCATTAGATCAGCCTTTTATTTGTCCAAGTCATCAAGTGGTACTTCAAATTTCTCTTGCAAACTTTTTGAATCCATTGTGATCTCCCTTAAGTTGTGAGGCTTCTCTCCAAGGGCCAAAAGCTCTTATACCAATTGTTAGTATTAAGTAATACTGAGAGAGGGGGTGAATTAGTATTACAAAACTTCAACATAATCTTAAACCAAATGCAAATAAACCATATCAATGCTGAAATGAGAAGAACATAAACACATAACACATAACTCATAACACCATTATTTGTTTTCGAGGAAACCCTAGCCAAGGGAAAACCCCCATGGGGATGGTACCCATAACTATGTACTAAAATATAGAATCCTTTGTTGGAAAGTTGTCTATACTGGTGTATATGAATTAATATAGTGTTTTCATTATGGAAACAAAGTCATATAGTGTCTTGGAGTCAGCGCACTCGATGAGAAGATCACAAATTGGCTAAGTGTTGAAGACTGGATAGTATACAGAGTACTTGAAGGTCAGAGCATCAGCACATGTGCATATAATATAATTATGGTATGCACCCTAGAATTTAAGTTGCTAACATTATATTCATGCTAAGTCTAAGAGTACATGATCAGAAGATTTAGTATGAGGAAGATACAAAGAGATCAAGTTGCACAAATAGTGAATGTGAGAGAAGAATAGAGCAAGCAGCCAACTATTGGTATTTTGGTTTGTGGTTATATTATTATGTTGCAAAGGCTATGTGCCTATTTTAATTAGGTTGCTAACATTTAATTATTTTTTTTTGTAAACATGCTTGAGCCAATTCAATTGGAAGCATTGTATGTAATCGGTTAAAGGGCTGACCTAGTTATTTGTTCTATATGCGCATATAAATATTACAAGCACCCATTGTAATTAGTATGAGAGTTGATATAGAGTTAAGACAAGAAGAGGAAAAATGTGCAAAGAGTTGATAGGATGTATTAGAGCTTTGCAAGAGGACAAAGCATCAATGCATCAAAGGAACTTATCAGACAAGAAGTGTCACTGTGACGGTTCATCCAGCAGATATAGTGTGTATTTGAAATCAGAAGGTTGTAGCCCTCACCATTTGAGTAGTGAGCTCTAGGATAGTGAGTCCACACCCCTAATAGGGTTATTGTAAAAGAATCCTAATAGGGTCTGATCCCTGACCAAGCTAGTGTACTAAACATATTGTAAAGCAACTCCTAACAGGGTTAAGGATCTTCTAACAAGGATCATAAAACACTATACAAAATATTAGTGGGTGTCAATTCCCACCTGGGTTTTTACCTATTTGGGTTTCCTTGTAACCATATTGGTGTTATGTTTTGATTTCATGTTTATGTTTATGTTGATGTTCATTTCAGTTTTTAAGTAGTCAAGTTTAGTTTAAAGAATAAAGAAAAAAGACAAAATATACTGAGCACTGATTCACCCCACCTCTCGGTGTTCCCATTCCTAACAATTGGTATCAGAGCTCTGGTCCTCAAAAAATAAGTTTAACCACTTGAGGAGATCATGGACAAAGTAGAAACAAAACATGTGAAAAGAAATCTTGAAGCTGTTCTTGAAGACCTAGACAGATCTGAAAAAGAAATGCCAGTGATGCTAAAGTAGTCATCAAAAGGCTAAGAAAGGATTTGAAAGAATGCTCTACTAGTGATTTAGGGATAATGATCAAGAAGCTGAATGAAGAAAATTCATCTCTAAAAGAACAAATTGAAGAATTTGATGATAAGCTGATTAATAATCAAGAATTCTAGGATGAACAGATCAAAGAGAACCTTCAACTCAATGAAGAATTGAGGCAAGAAAACATGGAAATCTTGGAGCTAAGGAACAACAAAGAAAGCTTGGAATTTGAATTGAAAGAGGAAAAGAATCACATTGATAAATTGCACACCAGTTTTGATTTGATAGAATCTCAGTTGTATGAAAGAAGAGTCAAAAGAGATACTAGCTGCATTGGATACAATGAAGCACAAAATCAGATTGACAACATGTGAGCAAGAATGAAAGCACTAGAAGAAACCTTAGATGCTAAGGAGACTGGAAGTCATGCTAAAGATCATGTTGAACCATCCAAGAATGAGTGCAATCTAGTAGATCAAACTTGTTATGCATGTAACAAGCATGGACATATAGAAAGAAACTGTACAGAGGTAAGACCTTTCAATGGTTATTATTATTCATGCAATAAATTTGGTCATAGTGCTATGAATTGTAAGACAAGTCAGAAGAATAGGACTTGACATAATTAGAGAAATTAGAATTAACCAAATGTAAGAAGTTCTCAGAATGTTACATGTTAGATATGTAACTATAATTGTCACTCTGCAAGACAACGTAAAATGGTGACCCATGTCAATGCGCCAAGGAATATAAGGCCTCCAGACATTTTTCACTCTTCTAACAAGGCTAGACTCATCTTAAATTTTTGTAGGTCAAGGATGAAACATCAGGAAGGCCCTAAAAAGCCTAAAGAACCAGTATTGGATACCGAAGGAGAAGTCAAGTTTGTGAAAGCTTCAGAGGATGCAAGCTTGATTTGGTCAGACGTGAAGAAGGATAAGGTTCATGAGAATGTATTGGATGCATCCACAGTGGACACACCCTCTACATCAGGATGAATGGCCCTTAGGATCATAGGGTAAGCTAATTTATCTCTAGACAACTGCATGACCGGTATACTCACCCTCAAGTATGTGCCTTTGGACTTAAGCTTTTGGACACTAAAAGATCCTATGTGCAAGAGCGCACTAGCTGATTGTTTGCAGAATGAAAGTTAGAAATTTTTTAGTGACAACCTAGTTTACATAGAAAGCATTAATGGTATAATTTCTACTTTAAGTACATAGAAGTTTGTAGATCTCTCATTACATTTGAATTCAGAGCGATTGGAGAGTAGAAGAGCCCTAGCATTTGATTGTGAAGGATTGTAGACTGATTCATTAATAATTTGTAGTGCATTTGATTAGTTGTAGAACCCCTAGTTCATCATGCTAATTCATAAGTCTTTGAAATCATTTTAAAAGTGATATACATGTAAGTAATGGCTACTCCCATTGTATTTGATGTAGAGGAGAAGAAGATATATGTGTTTAAGAGGCATCCATTTAAATCCACACTAGACGACCTAGAAGGTGCATTCTCCCACACTCCCATGGGTGTTATGCATGTGGAAGACATTAGGGCATACATTCATTGCAAAAAGGAACTAGTAGGTTTGGACAAAATAAGAGCGCACATGAAAATAATGATGAAACTTGACAAAACCTTCATAGATGAGTATGCACATTGGAATAATCATCCTATAGTAGAATATGCTATGGCATATGAGATCTATGAGTCAAAATGGATCAAGATCCTACATAGAAAGATCCATGATGACCTATTTTGGATAGGTGAAGTATTAGTGAGGATCACTAGAGACCTTATTCATGAGATGACAGCCCTCTCAAGAACATGCATTGTTCTTCCAGTGGGTAAGGATGTAAGAAAGATTGTTGAAAAAACATGCAAATCAAGAAGTGATAGGAACATAATGACTATAGAGCCTATTGTTTAAAATGACATCAAATTGATATCCATGATACTTGGATATAGGTTCCAATACACTAGTAGGGTGAACAGTGTGTTTGTGGCCACAATTCTTGCAACAATAAGACTTGTGAGAGAGAATGAAGAGTTTAATTTGTGCGAGATCCTACATACATAAATAATAGACAACATCAAATCCATTAAACATGACAAGACCAAGATATTCAGATTTGGGTCTTTGATCATATACATGTACTTCCACATTCTTGGAAAGGTGTCAGATTTATACCTAGACAAGACAATTCCTACCATGCCACATATATCTTTCAAAGAAACTATAGAGAGTACAATAAGGTATTATATAACACTGGAATTGAAGACATTCAAGGTTAAGATGTAGATGAGATATAGAATACCAGAGAATATTATAGAGAAATACAAAGATAGTATTTGTTTTGTGGTTGAAATTGACACAACATGCATGGAGGTAGTTAAGCCAAGGACAAAGTGGATTCATCCACTTGGATATGAGGTTGAGGAACCAATCCTATAAGCATATGCTCAAGTACTATTATCAGCACCTAAAGACCCTAATGAGCTAAGATGGGGAGCCTATAAAGAGAAAACAAGAGAAGTTGATGTGGTTTTGAATAGTGCAGCAACAAAAAGGAAGGTTTCCAAGGTGACTTTGGAGATTTTGAGAATTCATGGAGTGTCTCAAGAAAACATAGACAAAGCAAGGCAAGAGAATATTGCTTTGGAATTAGAGAGCACAGCTGCAGCAAAGACAAAATCAGATGACCCAAAGATGAAGAAGGTGAAAATTGAGAAATCTGATGTTCAGAAAGGTAAAATTGATGTTACTCCTTCTACGCCCAAGGAAACCATTGACCTTACTACTCCTCTTGAGTATAAGGAAATTCCTAAGAGAAAGAAAGAGATTAGCACTGGTCATCCATCCTCGTGAGTAACAAGAAATATGAAGAACACTGAAGCACCTCCAGAAGTAAGCTTCAAACCCAGTCTAAGTGTGTTGAGTACAAGGATCATTGATGAAGGCAGGATAGATCAAGTAGGGAAGTTCTATGAAAAGTATAGTGAAATTGACAAGGCATAGATTCATGGAATGATTGTCAAACACATGTTGAAGTTCAAAAAGACAGTCCTAGAACTGAAAACTATGATTCCAAATAATGTGTGGAACATCCTTGAATTCCAAAAGAGACGGGCCATTGAAGAAGACCTAAGGATAATGAAAAATACCTTAGATGAAACCCTTCCAATATGCAAGCTACAAGAGAAGAAATTATTGTTAGATCTGGTGAAGCCACATCTTAGAACCAAGTTAAGGATCCTACATATAATGGACAAAAACTATGAGTTAGTTGCAAAGGAAAGAGAAAAAGCCTTTGAGAAGGTCTTCATGAATAGGAACATGTATCCAGCTACTATGCCCACAACTCAAGTACCCACAATGGTTGCAAAAGAGTCGGAGACCATAAATGTACTACTACATTTGGGGAAAAATTTTGACAAAAGCTTTTGATGGGTAATTTTTTATTATGAATTTGGTGTTTTTTTTAATAATAGGCCCAGATGGTGTCCATATTCCTATGGGTGTTTAATTGACCATCATAATTCTAATATATTCAGGGTATAAATGGAAAAAAAAGTGAAACGACCTCATCATTTTTATTTCGATTGGATAGAGGAGCAGGAGAAGGAGCGAAAGTTGTGTGTGGGAGAAGGTATGTGATTTCTTCATATTTCAAGCCTCTAGTACCATATTCAAATGCATTAAATTTTATTTGATCAGGAATGCTCTCTAAAATGACCGCATTCTACTGGTGTCATGCCCTAGCCCATGCTTTAACTCCATTATTTGATGTTATTGGTGCTTTTGCTCAAGAATATCCATTTTTCTAAAATGTTGACTGTGGTTATCAAATGGGAAGCCCATGAGCTTCTAGCTAGGTGCCATTTATATATTTGATAGCTTGGGGCATCAAATGTATTGTATCATTGATAGTTGAGACTTTGTTAAAAGGAAATAGGACAAAGAATGATTTTGATTTAGTCGCTCTATTTTGATCCCTAAGTGGCTTACAACCCTAGAGAAGTATATACAGATTTATAGATGCAGTTGCAGGATACATAGCAGATGCTAATTCACAAGAAATCCATGCATCCAATTTGAATAGAAATTAATACAAAGAAATAGGGTCCTCCAATGGCACAATCATCTGGACCTTGACTGTCCCCTCAACTAGTGACCCTTCAAAACTAGGTTATCATGCAATCAGTGAGTGATCCTTCATTCTCCTGGTCTGCCATGCATCTAAACATATAGGAAATACACAATACAAGGATAAAAAATCTTTCACAATCCCCCTTCCCTCAAGGAGCACTATCAACCACCCCTTCCACATAGCATTTCACTATTTTATGAGTGGATTGTGAAGGAATAATTAACATTAAACAAGGAGAAAACTCCTCAACACATCTTGGAAACCATTGAATTCAATAATAAATGAAACCTAACACCAACACTACTCCTTCCATAGTTGTAGGATACATAGCAGTCGATAATTCACAAGAAATCCATGCATCAAATTTTATAAGGATATCCTACTAATCAATAGGAATTTTCTTGAGATGACCAATGATTATGCATTTTGATGGTAGTATGCTTGTTCAAAAGGATAATATAAATCTAAAACAATTTTTTCTGATTTTCTCAAACTATAAATGTGGTTAAAGGGAAAATATTATGTGGAAAACCCACACACCAAGCTATCAAATGATTGTACGTCAAATTATTCCTATATTCATTCAAGTATTGCTATGCTTTAGCTACCTGACCTTTGAGCTTCATCTAGAGGAATGTGTAGCTTTAAGATAGAGTTAATTCTTGGGCCTTACAATAGGGTGGAATATGATCAAGATTTGTTTAGGCTGTATCTTAGTTAGTCCCATTGTTAGGTTCTTATGGTTCATGGTTTGAATCTATTATGGTTGTGTAAGGGATTTGTAGATGCTTTTTCTAACATAATTATTGGACACCATGATTGGAACAACTAGTTGTTGGCTATTATACACATGAATCATATTTGTCAATGGTTCTTCATGTTCAAGAATTCATTGATCAATCTTTGAGATTTATTGTCCCAACTTTAAAAGAGTGATAAAAGATATAGTGAGTGCTATATTTTCCAAGTGTTTTTTGGGTGACATTATCTTCTAGGAGTAATTGCTAGAACCAAATTATGTTCTTTTCCTCTAGTAAATATTGCAGACACAATTATCTTCTTGATGAAGGGTTTATTCCATCCCCATGAGGCACTATTGCATGGTTTCCATTCCCTTGTAGTATAGTGAACCTAATTTAATACAAGTGTGCACTATTTTGGGATCCATAATTTATGGCCCCTACACTGTGGTTGTTAGCCTAAGACCGGCCTACCTTTGCATATAATAAGAGTCCAACATGAAACAAACATCTAGAGGTTAGGGGGTTGTTCCCTGTCCATAATTTATTATTTGAGTGCTAAGTGATGATGGGTATATCGTGTAATTCATACCTAGTGTGTCTCCTTTCTCTCCACATTTCACATTAGGAGTATATGCTATAAAATACTAACAAAATCAACTATTGGTCAAATCTAATCAGAATTGTAATATAAATATTAAAATAGATCTTGAAGAAATATGGGAACCATTTTTGACAAATATTGTACAAACGAAGAGGATACTCCGAAGAGGAAATGCTTCAATGTGGAACAATTGAAGAACAATATTTTACTTTTATATGCACATCTACAATGTTTTTGATATATTTTTGAGATAATAAAACCAAAGAAAGAATAGCATATCTAGTAAAGAATAATGATCATACTTTGAGATATTGTGGAAACTTAAAGAAAAGAATGCTTTGTGGGGTTATCATGCAATCAGTGAGTGATCCTTCATTCCCCTCTTCCAGTGACCCTTCAAATTCAGGTTATCATGCAATCAGTGAGTGATCCTTTATTCTCCTCATCTTCCTTGCATCCAAACATATTGGAAATACACAATACAATGATAACAAGTCTTTCAAAATCCCCCTTCCCTCAAGGAACACTATCAACCATCCCTTCCACATAGCATTTCACTGTTGTATGAGAGGATTGTGTAGGAACAATTAATATTAAATGAGGAGAAAAATCCTCAACACATCTTGGAAACCATTGAATTCAATAATAAATGAAACCTAACACCAACACTATTCCTTCCATTCATTTCTACCAAGAATAAAGTATTGAATCCATTCAACATTGCATATAATCATTAGACAGTTACATTTCCTGACTATGTAGTGGAATAGTCACGATCAAAACTACTTTCACCCTTGCACAAGCTATTCCAAACTTCAAGTAAAATGAGCAATATCCTATATCAAATAATTCATATTCATAGTAACCATTCGAAGGATCATTTTGTCAATGAACCCTCTAACTATACCCCTGTGGCAGAGATAGGAAACCTCAAAATAGAGAAAGGAAACTTAGTAAAACTAGTCTATGCCACTGTTTGTGAGGGTACAGTCATGATAAGTGCCTCTCAAACCTCTCCAAACATGTATATTATCTTTTAATACTTTATTGATCTCTTCTAAACATTGACCAAATCAAACCTACATTTGTATCCACACACAATAACCCCAAAATAAAGGGTTTTGTATCCTTTAATGAATCTAAGTCACTGGTAACGCATGGACAGTCAAACCAATAGTCTCCAAATAATTCAATAAGTGATTGGATTGTATTTAATACACACCAAAGGACCAATTGAAATTCTCAATCACATAGCATTTCACTATTGTATGAGTGGATTGTGCAGGAAAAGTTAACACTAAACAAGGAGAAAACTCCTCAACACATCTTGGAAACCATTGAATTCAATAATAAATGAAACCTAAAACCAACACTATTCATTCCATTCACTTCTACCAAGAATAAAGCATTTAATCCATTCAACATTACATATAATCATTAGATAGTTACATTTCCTGATTGTGTACCAGAGGAATAGTCACGACCAAAATGATCCAAATATTTGAAAATAGTGAATTGATATCCTTGAGCACAAGCACCAATAACATCAAATAATGGAGATAAAGCACAGGCTAGGGCACGACACCAGTAGAATGTGGTCATTTCAGAGAGCATTCATGATCAAATAAAATGTAATGCATTTGAAATTTGCAGTCAAATATGATGCCAGATGCTCGAAAGATGAAGAAATCACATACCTTCTCTCGCACTCATCTTTCGCTCATCTATCCAATTGAAATAAAAATGATGAGGCCATTTCACTCTTTTTTTTCATAGCCAAATCTTTCTTGTACCACATGAAGAACATGTCATTGGTTCAATTTTGTAAATTATTTTTTGTGTAATTAGTAATTGGTAGATTAAATGTAGATAACACCTTTATTAGTTTAATTAGCATGTTATTATCATATCAGATAAAGTATGTTTAAGAATTGTTGGAACTGGTCCTTTTGTGTGTATTAAACATAATAGAATTTTCAGCATGTTATTATCATTCTATTTCTTTGTTCTAAACATGTCATTGGTTCAATTTTGTAGATTTGTTTTTTGTGTTAAATGCATTTTTCATGAGGAGGGGTCTTCTTCTGAGGAGATTGATGAAGATTGTGCACCTCAAAAACCAATTCATAAGGTACCAATCATGTTTTGTATTCACTTATATTTTGGGGTTGGTAAATCTCCTTATAAGTTTCATGTCCTTTCTTTTGATTACTATGGATGAGATATATATCTTATGTATTTAACATTCAAATTCTTTACATTTTAGAACATGTAGTGTGTTTTTTGAGGATTTTATCAAATCAAATTTTAGCATAAACCAAAAACACCAAACTGATATCTTGCCCTTTCAACTTGACAAAATATTTGCATTTGACCAATAACTACAAGCAACAGAATGATAAATCCACATACCTGTATCTTTGTAAAATACCTGGAACATCAAAAAGATGGCTAAGTGGCTGCTGCCATGATTTTTATCTACAAAATATGGGAAAGAAAAACACCAAAAAGAATGGAATAGAAAACATTATTGGTCATTTCAAAGAGCATTCATGATCAAATAAAATGCAGTGACTTTTGTCGCACTGGATCAACTTTCACTTGCCGTTTTCTCCCACTCCTTTTCTCTACAATCAAAATAAAAATGATTTGGCCCTTTGAAAATAGTGAATCGATATCCTTGAGCACAAGCATGAATAACATCAACTATTTTGATCTATGGGTACCCTAATGTTGGCAAGAGTTCTTTTATTAATAAGATTACTCTGCAAGCTTGAAGAAGTGGTATATTTTGGCAAATGAAGAGTGGAAAGACGATAATATTCCTGAGATCATCAATGGACACAATGTTGCAAAATAGAATGGGAAGAAATGTTTCTAGCCTGGCCCTAGATCCTTCAACAATTGGGGTAGGATCCCGACCCAAGTTAAAAAGATGTCTTCCTTTTTGTTTTGGAATATAGGCTCTGCTGCTACAACAACTACAAACTGTGATGTAGATATCACAACAGCTGAGAAACATAAATGTAGGCATCATGGTCACAATTTTTTGGAGACACAACATAATTGAGTGGTATTCCTAGATGATTTTGGTTTCTTTGCATCATCTAGGAATACCACTCAATTATGTTGTGTCTCCAAAAAATTGTGACCTTGATGCCTACATTTATGTTTCATAGATCTTGTGTCCCAAGACCCCTTATGACCCTTTACGATCCCTAAGAATACATCTTAGACGTCTTAAAATGTTGTAAAGGGTCATAAGAGGCTCTTAGGAGGGGCCAAATGAGCTTCCACCTTCATATGGTTGGCCCTGTTAAGTAGATAATGTTAAACTATTCTCAAAACAAAGAGAAGCTCAATAATTTAAGGTCTCAGTCCACGAAGATGCTAAAAAAATGATGGGAATCAATGATGGAGAGTTTTTAGATTCTGAGAAGACATATATGCAGTAGAGACTAGATTGAGTATCAGTGCAGAGATGATGATTCAGTAACCTACATCTATAAAACCTTCACAATTATCCCTTCTTTGGCCTCCACTCATTCCTCTTCTCAAAAATGGTTATCTAGAAACTTTGGATACTGTTTCTCATCCATGCACAAAATGTGCTAGTGATCATATAAAATTACTTTAGGCCTCCAATATTGATGAGCTGCACAAGTGTAAAATGTTTTTGTGAGACTGGGATCAATTATATTGGATATTATGTGATGTACATAAATGCAACGTGGTGATTATTCTTGACGATTGACAGGTATAAGTCTTCCAGGCCTTACCCAGTAGCTATGCCTAAAGATAACACAGCATAAGAGACCATCATAGTTGGTCCCTTTCTTCAGTCTATATTA
This sequence comes from Chamaecyparis obtusa, assembly GCA_027943335.1. NCBI lineage: Eukaryota > Viridiplantae > Streptophyta > Pinopsida > Cupressales > Cupressaceae > Chamaecyparis > Chamaecyparis obtusa. Next base: position 58,208 of record BSBK01014400.1, on the reverse strand, counting down.
CTGAAAAAGTGATTTACCTTTCATTAGCTCATCAAATTCATGGATTTGAAAGAATGTAATAGAATATTTTCATGTATAACATACATTATTTATGTTTGCCACTGAATGAATTTATATACTTTGCGCACTTGTATACTATGAGGATGGCCATAGATAAGACTCCCCTCTCATGCCTTGAGTAATGTAGGCCATTGGAGGAGATGCTTCTTTATCATCATCCTCATAGTCTACAAGTGTGCAAAGTAGGTAAATTCATGCAGCATCAACTTAAATAATATACATTGTCATGAAAATATTCTATTAAATTCTTTCAAATCCCTAGATTTGATGAGCTAATGAAAAGTAAAACATTCTATCAATAATATAGACTGAAGAAAGAGACAACCTATGATGGTCTCTTGAGCTTTCTTATTTTTAATGTGCATATTTGTCACTTTTTTTACACTTTATATAGTTTATTCCGATGGTAGTACTATACCACCCATCGCCTCTCTAACAAATCAAATGTCAAAGTAGTTCCTTTTCGACAAATAGTACAATAGGAATGTTATATCTCTGACAGGCCTACCTATCGAAAATATATTTCCACACCATCACTCTTTCGACCGTGCTAATGTTGAAGATATCTAGTTTTCGATAGAAATTAGTGACAGTATGCTATAGCACTGACAAGTTTATTTGTCAGATGTTGGCTATTGATATGTTGCTATTCCAATAGTTATAATGTCGGAAAGTAATTATTTTTTATAGGTAATTCTGATAGCCATGCTATATTTCTGATAGGTCTTCTTGTCATAGTTCTAATAGATGGACCATAGGAAATGTCATAATAAAGATGGTATTATGTGAAAGTTTCCGATGGAATGGGGTGTCAGAAAACTAACAGTGACCTCTTCCATCACAATTTGCAATGCAAAAATGGCGACAGACACATATGTCAAAATATTGACAAATGGGCATTGCAAATCTGACAAATGGCCATCATAATTTGACCTCAAATGTACTAGTGATGTACCATCTATAGGTCCACAGGATTCAATGCATGCAGTTGATGCATCCACAGAGGCAGAGAAGTCTATGTCCATGTCAGAAGCACTCAAGGATGATTCAATTTTCATTAACAATGTAAAAGTTACTATGGCAGCCACAGACATGGATTTGGACAAGTTTGAAGAAGCCTTTGTAAGCATTCACGAGGCTGAGAACTTATGTGGTAACACTCCTAATCAACAAGAAATATTGATTGAGGATATAACTGATGAAAAAGAAGAAAAGAAAGAAGAAGAAAAGATGGAAGAGGAGAAAGAAAAAGAAGAAGAAAAAGGAAATGAGAAATCTGTTGAAATGCTAATCGAAGTAAAGAAAGAAGTAGAGGATAGTAATCCTATCACTCCACTACCCTCAGTAGCATTGTTGTCAAGTTTGACACCTAACGCAACTAGTTCGGATTCATGGGGAGAAGAAGACCTGATCAAGATCAGTGTCTTAGAAATGGAGAAAGCCAAAGAGAAATAGGTAATGAGAAACCCACTGTTTGTTGAATCAGTCAACATATTGAATAGTCTATTACCTTCAGACAAGAAAGTGTCTAAGGTACATTCAGTTGATGATGTTAGCAACATCCCCATAGTCTTCAAAACAAATTTTTCTACCTTGGAAGAGTCAGCATCTCAAGTTGCAGAAGAAAAGTATCAGAAGAAGAGATTGAGTGAACTGATCAGTAACTTTGAACTTGACCTAAGTTCTCTAAAAGTTGGTCAAGCATCTTTAAAGGAGTTTGTAGCAAATGGAAGGAAGATCATTGCAGATTGTATGCTTCAGGACAAGTTAACCAATGACTACTTCAAGAAGATCCAAGTGGCAGAAGCTATGATAAAGAAAATAAAGAAATCAATGAAAGAACCATCCACTGATGTAAATATGTGCAATAATGTATATCAAGGACAAATTGACAAGATTGAGAAAGCAAAAAAGGAGATGTCAAAAATAAGGGCTAGGCAGAGTTAGCTCAAAAATGCTCTTGTGCCCTCACTAGATATACTTAATCAGAATAACAAGGAGATTGATGCCACCATGGTGACATATGATCATGGTCCTAGCACTGATTTGGAGAAGATGGAGAAGCTACAGTATGCATTATGCACCCATCTCCAGATTGTTAATTCACTGATTACATTTTGGAAGAAAGAGATCCAAAACTTATAGATAGCATATCCAGATGTTCTCTCACTATAAGTAGTTGTAGATATATTTTTTAAACTACTTTGTCATTAATGTCAAAGGGGGAGTATGTATAGAATATGGAGTTATAGATATGTATAAGCGAGATATAAGATAGAAGTTTTTTGTATAAGAAATCAATTATCAGCTGTGCCATATTCCTTTGTTGCCATCAATGACAAAGGGGGAGATTATTGGAAAGTTGGATATACTGGTGTATATGACTTAATATAGTGTTTTCATTATGGCAACAAAGTCATATAGTATTTTGGAGTCAGTGCACTTGATGAGAAGATCAAAAATTGGCTGTGTTGAAGACTGGACAATATACAGAGTACCTGAAGGTTAGAGTATCAGCACACATGCATATAATAGAATTATGGTATGCACCCTAGAATTTAAGTTGGTAAAATCATATTCATGCTAAGTCTAAGATTACATGATCTGAAGATTCAGTATGAGGAAGATATAGAGAGTTCAAGTTGCACAGATAGTGAATGCTAGAGAAGAACAGAGCAAGCAACCAACTATTGGTATTTTGGTTTGTGGTTATATTATTATGTTGTAAAGGCTATGTGCCTATTGTAATTAGGTTTTTGAGATGTAATTATGTTTTTTTTAAAATATGCTTGAGCCAATTCAATTGGAAGCATTGTATGTAATCAGTTAAGGGGCCAACCTAGTTATTTGTTTTGTATGCACATATAAATATTAGATGTGCCCATTGTAATTAGTATGAGAGTTGATATAAAGTTAAGAAAAGAAGAGAAGTGTGAAAATATTTGATAGGATGTATTAGATCTTTGCAAGAGGACAAAGCATCAATGCATCAAAGGAACTGATCAAACAAGCAGTGTCATACTGATAGTTCATCTAGCAGATATAGTGTGTATCTGAAATCAGAAGGTTGTAGCCTACACCATTTGAGTAGTGAGCTCTGGGATAGTGATTCCACACCCCTAATAGGGATATTTTAAAAGAATCCTAAGAGGGTACAACCCTTGACCAGGTCATTGTACTAAACATATTGTAAAGAAACTCCTAACAGGGTTAAGGATCTTCTAACAAGGATCATAAAACACTAGAATAGAATATTAGTGGGTGTCAATTCCCACTGGGGTTTTTACCTATTTGGATTTCCCCATAACCATATTAGTGTTATGTGTTGATTTCATGTTTCATGTTTATGTTGATGTTCATTTCTTTAAGTATTCAAGTTTAGTTTAAAGAATAAAGCAAAAAGATAAAATACAGTGGACACTGATTCACCCCCCCCCCCCCTCTCTCAATGTTCCCATTCCTAACATCCTTGTTAGGAGATCTAGACCAATTAGGAGCTAAGTATTACATAGTAAATTTCCTTGTTAGAGGAATAGAAAACCCTATTACGGGTATACAAAAACCCTTTTAAAGGTGTGGTGAGCTTAAGGCTCTTACAATCAAAATTTTGTTAGAAAAGTGTTCTTCAATAGCTGAACTATACAAGAATCTTCTATTCTTTGATAGTTCTAGTTATAGCTATTTCAATATATGATCTCACATCTTCTATCTTCCATTACTAATATCCCAAATTCACATCCATCACACATATTGCTTCTATAAAAAACTCTATACTTATATCAATTCTGCCATCCAGTCGACTCTCAAATACAACATAAGACATAATTGTTACTTATAAGAATGATAAATGTAGAGTTGATGATATTGTATTACCAACATGTTGGGAATATAAAATTTTCATCTAACTTATCATATTACCATTCCATCTAACCTTCCCTTAATCATTGCGACTGTTCATATACCTTGTTTCATTGTTTCTCTATCTTTGCATACCTTCATATCACTATATCTTACTAATATCAACACCAAAACATGTGTGACCTTAACTATAGTTCATACATATCCAAACTTATCTTCCTCTAAGTTTTCAATCCATAATATATCATATATTATCTTCGCTGATCAAAACCATACTGCAAAATATTGTAACTTTGATTCTCTACTTAGTCATTTTCATGACTGTGTCTCCAATACCTATACTCACTTCATGAGATCACTACAACATAAGTGTTTCCATAAATGAAAACCCTTAAGTGATCCACAGTGCTCTCAAAACATCACTTTCCAACACTTAATGTCGATCTTCATATTAACAGTGAACATTATACTAGCCGATACATATCAGCCTTCATTCTTCTTGTTGTCCAAACATATGTTTAATAGAATCATTGTTAATATTGGTATTGTCGACATAGTAACAATGATAAGTTTGTTAAATTGATAAGAATGAAGTTGATATAAGTATTTTGATGATCATATAAATATGATTATCATTATTGATAATGATAATCATAGTGATCTATCATTATTAATAATGATTAATCAATATTATAATTCAGATTCATAGTTGATACCATAATCAACTTTTGATAATCAAATCAATAATGTTAAGTTGGTATTGTTATCAAATTTATTAACAATTAAAGTTGATAACAATATCAACTTTCACATTGATGCTACTTTTACTCCTATTAGTTATCAATAATGATAACTATGATAGTTATCGATTATAACTATCATGGTTATCAAATAATAAAAATTATATAATAAATATTAATGAATTCTCGAGTTGATAGTATCATCAAATGTATAATGATAATGTATATAACATATAATTCTTAATTTATCTAAAGAAGGGGATATATCAAATGTTTAAGGTTAGAATAATCTAACCAAACCTACAACCATTAACACTCCCTCTTAGCTAGGGAAGATTAGTTCTATCCTTCATTAGATCTACAAGAGAAATATCACCTCATTATGATATTAGGAGAGATGATGGATTCTTGAATATCAAGTCACATAATGTTCATCAAAACTCTCATATGGAAATCTATATGATATGTGCACTAGCATCATTTTACATGATGCCTATCATAAAGATATCAATATTGGTAAAAGGATATTATTCCAACATATTATCCACCATGATAGTTTTAAATATTATGGCTTATCCATGGATATCAATTCACATGATATATCACATAATGTTTTATTCATCATAATGATATGTCCATGGATATGAAATCACATGTTATCGATGTCATAATACGAGGTTTACATAAGTGTTTATCCTTTGAAAATCCATCACCTTTCAAAGAATATCCTAGGGTCCATAAAGTCATTGAGTCATACACATTACAAGTAGAGTTTACAAATTAAACATCTTAATATAAGTATAAATGAATAAATCTTAAATTTAATAATTACATTTCAACCATACCAAGTTTCTTACAAAAATGAGAAACTTTTATCTTCGCTAAAAGCATGGTGAGAATGTCTATAGTTTATTCATTTGTACTTACATGTTCCTGTTGGAAGTATAAGTGGGAAAGTAATACTGAGAGGGAGGGGGGGTGAATTAGATATTACCCACTTTTTATCCTTTTGATCTTATAAAAATTTATGCATGATAAAACAAAACTTAATCATTGTAAACAACAAAACATATAAAACAACATACATGAAATCACTCATAACACCATGATTTTGGTAACCCAAAAACCCTTGAAAGGTAAAATTGGGGTGGGGATGACACCCATAAATCTTCACTACTGCAGTAATAAGTTTTTTCTGTTAAGGCTTACAAAATGTGATCAAATCATGATCTACCCTGTGAAAGGTCTACTCTGTCAAAAGCTAAAAGACTTGTATAGTCTACCTTGTTAAAGGATTTATAAAATTACAATAAAGTAAGGACTCGGTAAAGAGATTTACAAAAAGTCTGCTAAAACTACTCAGTTAAGAGATTTACCCTGATACATTGGTCAAAATGTCTCAGTACCTAATCTTTTGGTTTGCACTAGTATGCAGATTACAAATCTCGTCTTTACTTTATATTTTGATCTCTTTTATCTGATCTTTCTTGATTCTGTCCTTTCACTACTTAGCTCGGTCACTGAACTCTATCTGAATACTTGTCTATTCTAAATATACTTCTTTGATCATCTTCTCATACTAATTTAATCTTATCTCTCTAATTCACACTATTCTCTAATCTAGATCTTGCCTTATATAACAACAAAAATGTTTTACCATTTCAAGATCTATGGTTCAGATTTACTTTTATTGCCACCTAAACTATACAATTTTATGATTGACTCTAGGTTTTACATAGGGATCAATGACAATAATATGGATGCATAATTACCTCCATAATTACCTCATTAGACAAAATACAAAACATCATTATTACCAAAAATGGTTTACCTCGATCATTGTGCCATTCCAAACTTATATGTCAATCCTGGCTAACTCAGAAAAAGTTATTCCTAGCACTTGGCATTAACTATACTCAGCATCAGTTGGACTTCTCTATCACTCGATAATCATTGATATATGTAACTCAGAAATAAATATACTCTCGGCATATTACAAACACAGTGACCATGACTTTACTCAGCAGTACTACTACTCGATAAGTATACAATACAAAACTTGGCCTTTCCAAAATGAAAAGGTCGCATTGATGACTGACCATCATTTCCTAAATATATGACTAATTTTGAAACACTAATGGTCAGAAAAAACTATAGAGATTTACAATCTCCCCCTTTGACATTAGTGGAGTAAACTCTTTGTCATGACATTCGTATTTACATTTACAAAAGTATGTTTGTACTAGCCTAATACTCCCCCTGAGATATATATACACATTCAAAATTTTGTTACATGTCCCTATTCTAACCTTTCCCATACTCGTGTCATGTGATTCTCCCTTGTTTTTGACATGACTAATCTCTTCATTAGTAGGTAGCTCACAAATTTTTTCCAAAAAAGGTTTATGCAGCACTGTGATCATGTAGAGTGCATCCATCCAAGTAGTTGAAGCAAGGTTCAACACTTCTATCTGCACTTCTAAATCAGCAACTAAACTTATAAGGCTCTCGACTATGGACAAATCTAGATCACTCTAGATCAATGATTTAGCCTTTGTTAACTTTCTCTGTATAGCCTCTAGATGTGTTGTCAAAATAGTTTGAATGGAGAGTACGCGAGAATGAATCTTGCCATCATTAGCCATCAGCTTAGCTAACTTACCTTGTGTCTACATGATTTTTACATAATGTGCAACACTGGTGTCTGCATCCAAGGTCAGGCACTGACTTGTAGCTTTGATCTCTTGCTTGATAGTATCAAGAAATTGTTGATTCTCCTTTGTGAATAGTTCAACATTACATATTTTGGCCAATAGAGACTGTCCATTCACAACTAATCCCTCAATCTCCTTTACCAAATTGGATAGCTAAACCTATTTCATTGCTATCTCGATAGATATCTTCTCTAGCATTTTTGTCTCAAACCACCATTCTGACCATTCAAATAACTTATCACTTTCATAGCTAACTTCATTATTGACTTTATGAACAATGTGTACAAGTTGTTCCAATATGGGAGTGAAACTATTTACATCTGATAAGCCATATACTTCATTAAATATATCTTTGATTTCATGAAGAACCTATTTTTACTGATGCTCTCTTCAGAGTTCTGCTTGTCTTCTTTTTCTTGTCAGCAAATCTTTCATTATCTGCAGTTGCTCATAAGAAAGGTTATCTATATCCCATTTAGGAATAAAAATGACTTCATCAATTTTTACCTCATCTTTCTCTATTTGTATTCTCAGTGGGGTGCTTCCACTCGACATCTATACAAGAGCTTTGATTTCCTCTTGTTCCTTTGGCTCTTATTCTTCAATGAATTTTCCTTTGACGTTTTCTTCTTCTTTCTCCTTCTCCTTGACATGATGACTAATGGCATGTTCATCTAATTTGATTCCTTGTACTTCTTTTTTGTGTTCTTCCTTAGGAGGACTTTCAATTTTTTCTTCTTCTTTGACTTCTTCCTTGATAGATTGAGTTAGTGGTACCGACTTGATGGGTTCCTCGGTGTAAAGGATAAAATAGGGATGGGGTCCTAGGAAAATGATTTGCACATAAAAGAGACCCCAAAACCAATTTTTTACACTTACATGGAATTGTATTGATATAGAAAGTAAATGTAGATGATTAATATTGAAATTAAGAAATAAAGGTACTTACCTCTGAAAAAGAATCGGCTAAAAACCCTGTCAAATGATCTCAAAAACTGTTCATTCTCGCGATCTTAAACTGAAACTGTGAGATCTACAAAACCAAAAATATTTTTCTGAGATGAGATCAAGATGACCTTGACCATCATAAAAGGTCAAGGATGACCTCAAGAAAATGAAGGTCAACTTTGACTTTGTTTGCAGATCCCGGAAGTTCATCGAAAAGGGTATCCAAATCTACTCTCAAATTTGAAGTTCCACACCTGTACCTACAAGAAAAATTGTGTTTTTTTTTTTTTTTGGGGGGGGGGGGGGTTTCCTTGGTCAAACCCTAGTTTGGAATCAACCTTAATATTGAAATTGAAATAGGAGAATGCTAGAAAGTAGTAGAAATGAATCTAACAATGAAGCTATGCAATTCAATAGATATGCTAATGTATTTGGAATGTAATCAAATATATTGATATGAAAGCTTGAACATAACTTCATCAAACCTCCATGATTTTATGCTTGAAATCCACCTTGAAGAAACAATGATATGGATCTTGAAGATGAATAAAGGATCTTGAAGGAAGATCACACCACCATGGTGGCTAGATCTAGGGTTTGAATGATAGATCTTGAATGCTTGAGCCAAATCCCTTCAATAGCTTGAATGCTTGAATCCTTGATCTTCAATGGAGAACTTGGATGGAGAAGAAGACTTGAATTCTTGAATGGAATGATTTCTCGATCACCTTGAGAGCTTGAGTGTGGATGGGATGAGAAAACTTGATGTGAAAATGAGAGAGGAAGGCTCCCTTTTATAGTGATCAAGGGCACAAGATGGGCCTCGTAGAAAACAATAATTAAGGGCCCATGGCACAAAACTCTAGAGAGGTGCACATGGAAAGGAAATTAAATTAAAGTCTTGACACAAAAATCTAGAAGGTGACCATCCTTAATATATAAGTAAAATAATTATTTAAGAGCCTTGTCACAAAATTTGAGGTAAGGCCAACCCCAAAGTTAATTTGAGCATTAGGCACAAAAATTGAGAAAGGAAAATATCCAATAATAAATTAGGAATCTTATACAAATATTGAGAAAGGTCCACCTCAAATATTAATTTGAGAATTTGATGCTTAATCCAAGAAATAGTGGCCCCGAAGAGGGAAAAGACAAGTTTTTGATGAAATCTCGCAACCAGAGACTAACCCAAAAGATCCCAGACCTTAGGGTCAAGGTCAAGGTCGACCCTAACTAGGTCAGGGTCAAGGTTGACCCTAACCTAGTCAGGGTCAAGGTTGACTTTGACCCCATAAGGTCAACTTTGACCTTAGGGTCCAAAACCTCAGATTCATAGTCCAGATTGCTAGGAAAATGCTAGGAAGAAGTGGAAAATGGGGTAGAACAGGGGGAAAAGCCAGATCCAAGTCAAATATCCATTCAAGGCATTTGACATGACCCCAAACCACTTACTCAAAGGGCTAAACACTCTTAACATGGAAGTGCTTCCATTTTAAGATGATACATTAAGCCCCCACTTTAGCAAGAGTATGGACTCGATGCAAACTCTTGGTAAAGGAGATCATAAAGAAAAGATAATCTTATTGAAATCAAAGGGACAAAGGAATCCTCAAGCCCCTAGGGACTTGAGTCTTTGTCAACTCCAAGATTTCAATAAGAGAGACGTCAGTAGAAAAAAGAGAGAAAAGGGAAGAGAGGAGTGGCTAGCTTGCCCAATAAGATGTGTATATCTCACTGTGAACCACAAAGAGGATAGGATGGCCCACCAATAAAACACTTGATAGTAACCCCATAATGTTGTGTGCCTTCTCATGTCTTTGTGCATGTATGTAGTGCATCTTCTAATGGATTTTGTAAAGTACCCATGGATCCACCTTCTTGTATCACCATGGAATACAAAATGCATGTCTCCTCAAGATTTAGCAACTTATGTGCATTACCCTTGGAAGATTTAGCATATTGATGCATTTCTTTTCAATATTTAGCAACTTATGTGCATTACCTTCCAAGATTTAGCATATTTGAAAATTTTTGAAAAATGCGTGTCTCCTCAGGATTTAGCAACTTATGTGCATTACCTTCCAAGATTTAGCATGCTGCAAAACAAAAGGTTAGAACATAATATAAAACAAGGGAGGCCGTATATATGACCCCTCCTTAAGATGGCAAAAAATTACTATTTTGTCATGTTAAGGAAAGTAAAGAACAAGGATAAATCCTTCTTGAGCATCAAGACAATATCCACAAACAACACCCAGTCCAAGCCAAGAAGTTCACAGCTCCTATGAGGCCATGGAAGAGGTGAATGTAAAGAGATATCATGCAAGAAGTGAAAAGAAAGTAATCCTTGATGAGGGATAGCACACTATTCATTTTCCAAGGTGAGGTATACATATACCATGGAAACCCAATGTCAAACAATAAAAGAGGTTATTTTCAAGGATCTATATCCTTAATGCAAACCATAATTTTCATGTATGATTGGATATCACATAGTAGATAACTACTGCTTAACCAAGGAAAGAGGTGAATCCCAGAAAGATAGAAAAGAAGAGGATAGTGTATGAATATGTATGAAATAACAATGCATAGATTTGAATAGGATAGAAAATCATACCAAGCCCCCAAGGCTAAAGTACTTCTACCAAATTCACAATCCATATTTGTTACTCCATGTTTGAATTCTTGAAGATAGAAAAGAAGGAGAAGGCATCCTTGCCTCCCCAAGTGTAGGAACAAAGATGGAAGAGGAATTATTATATCACTCACAACACTATGAAAGACAATGAGCCCCCAAGTATTAGGCTACTATTGTTTACATAATGTGGAGCTCCATAATAGGAACATGAATGTTATTTAGAGAAAGTAGGATTGAAATACAACTCATTGTCACATGATATATAAATAACCTTACTATCAATGAGCTGCCTAATCTTATAATGTAAAGCATGACATTCATTAGTAGAGTGATCATGAAATATATGATGTAAACAAAAAGGAAGAGTCTTCAAGTTTGGACTACGTTTATTTTTGCATTTAGGTCTAGTAATCATCTTAGCACAAAGGAGTTTTGGCAAAAGAACTTCTTGGTCAAAGTCCTTCACAGGTTCATGATGTTTTGAAGTGTTATTGGAGATGTTATTAACATTGGTTTGTTGTTGAGGATTAAATCCCAATTTATAAGAATGCTCATGCCCCCCAATACGTAAGGGCATTTGAATTCCCTATTTATGCTTACTACATCCTTGACCATTAAATCCTTGTTTAACAAGAAAATGATAACCAGGACCATAACAAGAAGCCATATCAGAAGGAGTCAATAGAACCTTAGTAGTCACAATATCATCCTTGATAGATTTGATAGATTCATTGTGGGTAGAAGTAGTGACAAAGTTATTACTAAGGGCTTTAGAAGTAAAAACTCGCTATTCAAATTCTCTTTGTTGCTTCATAAAATCAAGATCATTAACCTTATATTCACAATTAAAGGTAGGAGTAAAATCCAAAGTTCCCCAATCATCACCAGGAAGAGCATTAGAGGAAGAAGGATTGCTTTTAGGAATAGGAGTAGTGTGAGTTTGAATATTAAGACAAGGATTAGGCTCATCATTAGCATGAAGTGTATAGATCACTTTGTTATGTATAAACTTGACTTTACAGTGAAGGGTGGAAGGGATGGCATGCATCTCATGCAACCAAGGTCTACCCAAAAGAAGGTTATAATTGAGAGGTCCACGCATAACATGTAAAGGAATATTCAGGATGGTCGGACCTACTTTGATAGGTAAAGTAATGATTCCTAAAGTGTTCTTAGAAATGTTATCAAAGCCATGTTTAGGAACATTATCAGGTTGAATAGTTGAAAGATCAGTGTTAATCACTTTGAGCATGTCCATACTACAAATATTAAGCCCAGATCTGTTATCAATCAAGGTCCTATGAATGATACTTTTATTGATAGAAACAACAACCATAAGCGCATCATATCGATTCTGAACTTCTTTAGAAGGTAAATCTTTTTGAGTAAATACAATGTCAGGAGGACTCGGGGTAGCATGCATGCATTGTAAGAAGTTATTAATGTTCTCTTGATTAGGAGGTGGAATAGGAATATTTTCTAGAGATTTTTGCAAGGCTTCATAGTAGGTAGGTGAAGTTTGAAGAAGCTCCCATAAAGAAATCTTGGCAGGAGTATTTTCCAATTGAGTTATCAAATCATACTCCTTGCTAGGAAGATGGGGTGGAGGAGGAAGAATAGGTTGAGAAGGTGGCAATGAAGTAGAAAATACTAGATTAGGTTGAGGGTTATTTCCTGTATGATAAGTGTGAGCTATAAAATCTTGGTCATTGAAAGACTCCATAGGTTTACCTTTGACAGTAATGTGAGGACAACTATTGACATTTAACAAGGGTTTAGGATAAACCATTTTAGTTGTCTCAACACTAAAAATAGATTCATAAGAAGAAAGCAAAGAGGACATCCTAGGAGAAGATAAGGTAAGATCTTGATTCTCCATAGGATCATCACTAAAAGGGAGAGCATTAAGGGAACTCATATCATTCTCTACTAATGCCTCATCACTAGAAGGAATCTCAAATGGAGGTAAAGAATCTATAATATCATCTTCTTTCACTAAAATGTCTTCATAAGGGGAGTGTGTTGTAGAAAAAGAGTTATCATCATGTATCAATATGTCATCTATTAATAAATCACCCTATTGTATCAAAGCTTCTTTGTGAGGAGGGGATAAATCAATGTCATTGTCCAAGGGATCATCCAAAATGGTTTCATGAGGAAGAGAGTAATCAACATCCAAATCCACAGGTTCATCCCAAATAGGAGGATTATCATCCCTACCAATAAAGAACAATTTAGAATCCCTAGAGGGGAAAGAAGGTAAATTATATTCTAAAGTAAGCTCATAGAAAGGACATATATTAGGAGAAGAATCACCATCAATCTTTAACTCATCTCCATAAAGAGAAATATGATGGATAGATAGATTAAGGTCATCTTCTTTCTCTAATATATCCTAACATGGAAATTCAAAAGAGGATAAAGCAACATCACACACACTATATAAAGTCATTCTAGGTGTAACGTCATGCATTGGTAAGGTAAGAGGAGAATGTTGTATAATCCCAAAAGTTATAGAAGAATTTTTGGAAAACACTTGAAATAATTTGTGCAACATGATAACAAATAAAGAAATGCATAGAAAATAGATCTAGATATATCCAAATGCATTCAAATGAAATTTTCAAACATGAAAAGGAAATCAAACACAATAGGGCATCTAATTCCACAAAAGAAAGAGAGTAAGCTTGTTGGGTTCACCAAAATGTAAAGGAAATGGTGTTTTCTTTTTTACACTTACATGAAATTGTATTGATATAGAAAGTACATGTAGATGATTAATATTGAAATTAAGAAATAAAGCTACTTACATCCAAAAAAGAATCGGCTGAAAACCCTATCAAATGATCTCAAAAACAATTGATTCCTGCACCCTTGAACCGAAACTGTGAGATCTACAAAACCCAAAAATCTTTTTCTGAGATGAGATCAGGTTGAACTTGACCCTCATAAAAGGTCAAGGACAACCTCAAGAAAATGAAGGTCAACTTTGACTTTGTTCATAGATCCCAAAAGTTCAGCAACAAGGGTATCCAAATCCACTCTCAGATTCGAAGTTCCACACCTGTACCTACAAGAAAAATGGCATTTTTTTTGTTGGTGGGGGGGGGGGGGGGGTGGGGGGGGTTTGCCTTGGTCAAACCCTAGTTTGGAATCAACCTTAATATTGAAATTGAAATAGGAGAATGCTAGCAAGTAGTATAAATGAATCTAACAATGAAGCTATGCAATTCAATAGATATGCTAATGTATTTGGAATGTAATCAAATATATTGATATGAAAGCTTGAACATAACATCATCAAACCTCCATGATTGTATGCTTGAAATCCACCGTGAAGAAACAATGATATAGATTTTGAAGATGAACAAAGGATCTTGAAGGAAGATCACACCACCATGGTGGCTATATCTAGGGTTTGAATGATAGATCTTGAATGCTTGAGCCAAATCCCTTCAATAGCTTGAATGCCTGAATCCTTGATCTTCAATGGAGAACTTAGATGGAGAAGAAGACTTGAATTCTTGAATGGAATGCTTTCTTGATCACCTTGAGAGCTTGAGTGTGGATGGGATGATAAAACTTGATTGCAAAAATGAGATAGGAAGGCTCCCTTTTATAGTGATCAAGGGCACAAGAGGGGCCTCGTAGAAAACAATAATTAAGGGCCCATGGCACAAAACTCTAGAGAGGTGCACATGAAAAGGAAATTAAATTAAAGTCTTGACACAAAACTCTAGAAGGGGACCACCCTTAATATATAAATAAAATAATTATTTAAGAGCCTTGTCACAAAATTCGAGGTAAGGGCAACCCCAAAGTTAATTTGAGCATTAGGCACAAAACTTGAGAAAGGATAATCTCCAATAATAAATTATGAATCTTATACAAATACTGAGAAAGGTCCACCTCAAATATTAATTTGAGAATTCGACGCTTAATCTAAGAAATAGTGGCCCCGAAGAGGGAAAAGACAAGTTTTTGATGAAATCCGGCAACCAAAGACTAACCTAGAAGATCCCAGACCTTAGGGTCAAGGTCAAGGTTGACCCTTATCTAGTTAGGGTTGAGGTTGACTTTGTCCCCATAAGGTTGACTTTGACCTTAGGGTCCAAAACCTCAGATTCATAGTCCAGATTGCTAGGAAAATGGTAGGAAGAAGTGGAAAATGGGGTAGAATAGGGGGAAAAGCCAGATCCAAGTTGAATATCCATTCAAGGCATTTGACATGACCCCAAACCACTTACTTGGAGGGATAAATTCTCTTAACATGGAAGTGCTTCCATTTTAAGACAATACACTCGGTAAGACTTGTACCAACTAACTTATCAATAGTAGCAACTCCAGATAGAGTAGGATTCTCATCGGTAGATACTATGCTTGTAATGGTGGGATAATCCATGACTTGCAATAGTACAGTGTTGCTACTTGGCAGGGGTGTGTCAGTTTCTTTCATGTTCTTTAAATCATCCTCAGTTAAGAACAAATTCTTAATGGGGCTCTGCTCTGGTATGTCAACAATGTGAACCTCAAAAGTATCATGTGATTTCACTTCCTTAGGAGTATCAGTCTCCATTTTATTTTGCTTGTTGTCAGGTTCAATAGTTGTTGAAGTGGTAGCATCTTTTCCTTCATTCTTTCCTTCATCCTTTTCTTCATCCTGGGTGGGTAAAAATCTAAACAATACCTTCCAAATTTTTAAACTTTCTTGTACATCTTCAACCTTGTGTTGAAGAATTAGATAGGCTCTAAGTTTAGGAGAAAACGTGCCTCTATATTGCTCAATTATCTTTTTGATTTTTGCAGTGGTGAGAGTGGATTCAACTTGTGCTAGTGTACTCTCCCTTATTTCCTTCTCTATTTGCAGAGCATACTCCCATTTCTATGCGACCCTGTTGCATAATTCCTTTGGAATTCTATTTTCAATCTCAATTGGTAGCATCTTGAAAATGCGTAACATTTCAAGAATAGCATCCTCAACTATCTCTTTATCTCCAATGCTCATTTTTCCAAACTTTAATCTTTTCACCTCATCTTCTGCAGTTGTGCTAGTAATCTTAAGACATAATTCATCAATAGTGAGTTGATGTGTACCCTATTGTGTAGCCTTCCCCTTTATTTCTTCATCACTTTCAATTTCTTCATCATCATCTTGTGTTAGATCAAGTTTCCTTCTCAGCTTCTTCATAGCCTTGGTTGGCACTACCTTGGGTTGTGTGGATTTTCTCTTAGAAGATGTAGGAGTCTTCTTAGGAGTCTCGACAATAGTTCTTCTAGTCTGAGGCCTTAGCGATGGTGTCTCTGACACTTTACATTTCAACACTCTTCTCTTTGGTGGGGACTCGACAATTACTAGTTTCTTCTCTTCTTCTTCTTCTTCTTTTTCACTACCACTAGTTGCACTCTGTTCATCTTCTCCCAATCCTTGGGTCAACTCTAGTGGTGCATCCTTCTCAAATTCTTTAACATACTCTTCCAGATTTTTCACTATCTTCTTTCTTTTCCTCTTAGTGGTGGCAGCCAATAATCCCAAAGAGATCTTGGATTTGGCTTCTTCAAATGTGCCAAATTAAGGTGCCTTAGTATCAATTTCCTTGACTAAGAGGGCTGTGATTGCAGCAATAGCTTCATCTATGTTGAGTTCATAGGGTAATGGCATTAACCATGAAACCCTAGGTAGGACTGCTTGTGCATAGGCAAAGTCTGTGTCTACCAAGAAACATATATCCTTACTGTATTTCTCCATCAAAGACATAGGGACTCTAGTCCTATTCCTCATCTTCTTCTTAAACTCAATGAAATAATTATCCATTATCCCTTCAAAATCATCACCAATCTGGTTTATAAAATCATTTATTTGAATAGTGATTTCCTTCTTCTTATCCCATGTTACATCACCATGTGTAGCAAAACACTTCTTGATATAAAAGAATATACAGATCAGTAGGGAACCAAACCTATAGATAGAGTTCTTTGCCATCCAGATGGAGTTCAAATTCTTGGCAAGTTGAGTTAGTTGGAGCTCGATAAGGTCATATGTGTGCCCTTTCTAAATTATCTTCCATGCCTGGTCCACTGCCATATAGGGGACGCTATCCAATTGACTGGATTGATAAAACTTGTGTGAGATGACTCTAACAATGAAGTCAATTTCCAGATTAGTAATGGTAGAAATTGTCATTCTGTGTTTGTTCCAAACTACCTAGGTGTTTTCTTGAATATCCTCTTTTCCTACACATTTCATTATTCTCTTTTCATCAATTGTAGGGTAACCAGTGACTTTGTGTATCATTTTCTTTATGATCTTCACCGGTTTATCTTCCAGCCATAACAGCATGTCGTGTACTCAACCCAAAATGATCTTTATCCACTCCACTTTAAAATTTTGTGAGAAATTTAGGGCATGCACTAACCCTTGATAAGCAACAACCTTATGTTCTAGCTTCAGCACTCCATTGACACATAATTTGTCATATGCTTCCTTGATCTCATAATCACCAATTTCTCCAATTTTGCACATATAACAAGACCTAACATCATTCATTAGTAACACATTCTTTGGAATAGAAGATAGGGCTCTGTTCAAATCTCCTTTGACAACACTTTTAGATATTTCCTTGAATACCCTCGGTTTGCAAACTTCGTTCCTTACGAGTTGCACATTGAAAAGTTCCATCCCTTTTTTCTTGACTGGTGTGGATGAAGATGATGCCATTTTAAACTATAATTTTTGAAAAGAAAATATTTTCTCGGTAAAGTACCTTTTTGTCAATAACCTTGTAGATGAATTTTAATGATGGTACGCTGAGAAAATCCAGAATCGCTTTGCTTAATCTAGTTGCACAAACTCTAAATCACTCTTTGAAATCTTGAATAGCTTGGTGAAATGAAATTAATGACAACTTTCCACTTTATAGAATCCAAAAAAATAGTATTAGGGCCTCATAAATGCTTTGTACATATTTAGATAGATTATAGCTATCTCAAAAAACTCACAAGCTCAATTGATATAATCGTTGCGATACAACTCAGCTTACATAACATTTCAGCCATAGTAGGTGCTTGGCATACATTGATAGCTTGGTCAAGGCACTGATGCTCGACATCAAAAATGAAATTTTCTATTTTTCTCCCATATGTCCTAATGCATCTTTATCTATGCTGATGTGGACTTTTCCTCGCTTCTATGTTAGGAACTAATGAAAGATAAGACTTTGCAAGACTCAGTTCCAAACATACCTGTTAAGCTTAATTTGAAGAAGTGTGATCACCTAATCCATTGGATTGGGTGATTGTTGATGTGCTAGCTTTGCTTGAGTTTTCTTCTTCTTTCTTCCTCCATGTCTTTTCCATCTAACTCTTCAATTTCTCACAGATACCTTCATTCTGATTATGATCATTGCTCGACATACGTGATCTACAATCTTTCTTTAAGTGACTGACCTTGTTACACTTGTAACAGACCATGCTTCCATTCATCCATCTTTTAGATTTGCCTCTAAAGTGAGTCTTCATGCAATTAGCTCTAATGTGTCCATACTTACCACAATAATGGCAATTATACCAAGTGTTGTAATCCCAATTGTAATAGATGTGCTTTGTGATTGGCTTTGTTTTCTCATTTGATGATCACCTTGGTCTAGATCTACATTCAAATGCTTTATGCCCATATTTCTAACAATTGAAACAACTTCCTTGAAACTTAGGTGAGGTGGATGAATTGCTAGCCTTAGATCTACATTCATGTGCTTGATGTCCATACTTCTTGTAGTTAAAACAATGTCCATTAAACTTAGGTTTAGAATCAAACTTACCATGTTTTCTTCTACATATGTTGGTTGTACGTCCTGGCTTTCCACAGTGCTGACATGTGGGCTTGGTGTTCTTTGGTTTAGCCATCTTATATTCTCCATTAATTGATGATTATCCTTCTTTAGTAGATGAATGTTCATTCAGTCCAAGTCCAGATCTATCACCAGATCTTCTAGGTGATCTTAATAGCTCTTCAAAATATTTTGCAGCTTCATTGGGTTTGTTCATCCTTTCATTGATCTCTTTTTTAGTTCTCAAATCATGTTTCAACTGATCATTTTCAGACCTTAGTTGATTGATTTCCATATCTTTCCTACCCAATTCCTGATTAACCATTAGTAGCTGATTTACCATGTCTAGTTGATTATTAGTCAACCTTTGCATGTCACTTGTTCTTTCATCTAGCCTAATTGCAATTTGTCTTTTGTCTTCCTCAACCATTGTCTTAACATCTTTAGCTTTCTTTTTCTATTCCACTAATTCACAAAGTTTGACAGATTGAATTTATTGTTCTCTCCTTAGAGTTCTGATGTCATCATTTAGTATGATATTTTTCTCCAGTAGTTCTTTTATAACTTTATCACTCTTGGTAGAGTTACTATTGTCAAATAGTCTGGATATGTCTTCCTCTTTGTACTGTGGCTCATTTTGTTGAATTGCAATCTCTCTTCTCTTGCTCAAGGATTTCTTCAATTCTCCTCTGGCTACTTCTAGTTGCTGTAATGCCAGTTGTACTTTAATCTTTTGATTCTCTATGATCTTCCCCAGTTTATAAGCTTCCATTTTAAGATCTTTTTCCTCAAGTGGTTAGACTTCCTTAAGAGAAACCTTGCTACTCTAATACAAATTATTGGAAGTATAAGTGGGAAAGTAATACTAAGAGAGGGGGGTGGGGTGAGTCAGATATTACCTACCTTTTATCCTTTTGATCTGATAAAACTTTATGCATGATAAAACAAAACTTAATCATTGTAAGCAATGAAACATATAAAGTAGCATACATGAAATCACTCATAACACCATGATTTTGGTAACCCAGAAACCCTTGAAAGGTAAAACTGGGGTGGGGATGACACCCACAAATCTTCACTACTGTAGTAATAAGGTTTGCCTATTAAGGCTTGCAAAATGTGATCAAATCATGATCTACCCTATGAAAGGTCTTCTCTATCAAAAGCTAAAAGACTTGTATAGTCTACCTTGTTAAAGGATTTATAAACTTACAATAAAGTAAGCATGCAATAAAGAGATTTACAAAAAGTCTACTAAGATTACTCCGTTAAGAGATTTACCCTGATACATTGGTCAAAATGTCTCAATACCTAATCTTTTAGTTTGCACTAGTATGCAAATTACAGATCTCCTCTTTACTTTATATTTTGATCTCTTCTATCTAATCTTTCTTGATTCTATCCTTTCACTGCTTAGCTCGGTCACTGAACTCTGTCTGAATACTTCGCTATTCTGAATATACTTCTCTGATAATCTTTTCATACTAATTTAATCTTATCTCTCTAATTTACACTATTCTCTAATCTAGATCTTTCCCTTATATAACAACAAAAATGTTTTACCATTTCAAGATCTACTATTTAGATTTATTTCTATTGCCGCCTAAACTATACAATTTTCTGATTGGCTCTAGGTTTTACATAGGGATAAATGACAATAATATGGATGTGTAATTACCTCCATAATTACCTCATTAGACAAAATACAAAACATCATTATTACCAAAAATGGTTTACCTCGATCATTGTGCCATTCCAAACTTGTATGTCAATTCTAGCTAACTCAGCAAAAGTTATTCCTGGCACTCGACATTAACTGTACTCAGCATCAGTTGAACTTCTCTATCACTCGGTAATCATTGATATATGTAACTCGGCAATAACTATACTCTCAGCATATTAAAAACATAGTGACCATGACTTTACTTGGTAGACTACTGCTTGGTAAGTATACAATACAAAACTCGACCTTTACAAAATGACTTGATCGTAGTGATGACCGACCATCATTTCCTAGATATATGACTAAGTGTGAAACACTAATGGTCAACAAAAACTATAGAGATCTATAGTTCCAATTGAATCACATTTCTCCCTACCATATCTTTGACGTAGTGGTATGGAATCTCAGTGTGTTTCCATATATCTATCATGGAATACTGGATTCATTGAGATTTTTATACAACTCTAGTTGTCATAATGAATAATAGTAGGATTCATAGGTTCACCAAATAATCCCACTATAATTTTATGAACCTATACTTCTTCTTATACTCTCATGAATTATGCATTATGTATGGATTCTGTAGAAATTTTTCTCATTGAGAATTACTTCCTATTAATCCATGAGATCATAGCTGATCCTAAACTTAAGTAGCAGCCAAATGTACTCTTTCTTGTCTATCACACAACCAGCCCAATTTGAATCAGTGTACCCATGAAGGTTTAAGCCACCATTGGTGTACTTGAGACCATACTTAATTATTCCTTGAGGATAGCTCAGAATATGTTTAACTACAACTAGATGTATCTTCTTTGCTTCACATGTGAACTAAATTAAGGCATTTACCAAATAGAAAATATTTGTTCTTGTGTTAACCAAATACATCAAGGATCCAATTATCTATCTATATAGAGTAGGATCTTCATTTTTTGAGTCAACTACTATTGTCTTTATCTTGTGCAAAAAAAAATTCATAGGTGTTGTCATGGACTTACATTCCTTCATTCCCAACCTCTTTATAATGTCTATAGTGTACTTCCATTGAATCATATTTTTCCCACACTTCTAACCCAAGGAACTAATGTAAAAGTCCTAAATACTTTATGTCAAATTATGATACAAGCTCTTTATTACATTTGGTAATTAGGTGATAGTCTCCAATGATTAGTAAATCATGAACATAAAGTACATGAATGACCATTTCACCATTCATTACCTTTTAGTATAAGTTTGTATATTCATCATCCTTAAAGAATGTTATGCCTAGAAGGTATTACAAAATCCTCTCGAACCAGGATCAAGAAGCCTACTTAAGCCTATACAACACATTTTTTAGTTTGCATGCATGTGAATTGTTGTTATGTATAACAAAACCTTCATATTTTTCCAAGTATACATATTCTTCTATTATCTCATTAAGGAAGGTAATCTTTACATCCATTTGATGAATCTTCCATCCTTTAGAAGAAACAATATCAATAATGATCCTAATAGAGGTGTATCTTGCAACTGGAGAAAATCTTTCCTCATAATCAATACCTTCCTTTTGAGAGAATACTCTGGCTAAAAATCAAGTCTTATATTAGGAGAGATGGTGGATTCTTGAATATCAAGTCACATAATGTTCATCAACACTCTCATATGTAAATATATATGATATGTGCAATGGAATCATTTTACATGATTCCTATCATAAAGATATCAATTCATGGTATGAGGATAGTATTCCAACATATTATCCACCGTGATAGTTTCAAATATTATGGCTTATCCATGGATATCAATTCACGTGATATCTAACATAACGTTTTATTCATCATCATGATATGTCCATGGATATCAATGTTAGGAATGAATGTTGAATATATCCTATGGGGGGGTATTTGCAGCCATTCTGTAGTAGTTGTTGCATTCATGACTGTGATTGTCATTGATGTCAACACAATTATCTACTAAAGATTAGCAGAGAAGAAGTTAGTGTTTGTATTATCACATGTGGGATATTGCAGATCAAGCTATGTGGAGTTGAGGACTTAATCTTTGATGTGACCTAAGATTATGGTTATGAGCACATATGGAAATTTAACTATTCATAATAGTTATGAGTAATTCAATGGAAGCAGCATTCAGGTAGTGTTCTTGAAAAGAAATTTATGGAAATTGGATGATATCTCATAATTGGGATAGAATTTGAGAATGAGAGGTTGTATAGATGATGAGGACATGATGATCATAACATGGATGTGACAATAAGGTTAGAGGTTACATGAGTGAAGAATTATCTTTTTTGGAAGCTGGCAGTTTTATGTAATTATGGAATACTGTATAACAAGTGGAAGATTATATTTTGTATATTGTATTCCAACTCATTTGTAATTATTTGAGTGTGGAATAAATGAAGGATTGATTTTCCTTATTGTAATAAGTACATGAGAGATAGTATGAAAGTGAATTGCAGAATTGTTCAATATTTGTTGTAAGAGGATATGCAAATTGTAGTGATCTGGTATTGAGATCTGATGAAGGAGTTGGTGCGGTTTGGCATAGTGAGAGGAGAAAAAATAAGTTGTTGAGATTAGTAATCTTTTGGTATTATTATATTGATTAATAAAGAGATTAGCTAAATAGTGTGTTCAATGATCTTGCCCTTGAAGTTGTTTGGATATTGGGTCCTTATGTCTTCCATAACTCCTAATTGGGTTAGAATCTTCTAACATGGATTCAAAATCACCTGATAGAGATTTATATGTATTGAATGTATTTCATAAGGATCCTAACAAAGTCCATCTTCTCACAAGGAATTTTCATATTAGTGCATCTTTTATGGGCATCATTCCCACTGGGGTTTACTCTTTGATCAAGAGGTTCCCTAGTCAACATATCTTGTGTTATTGTGTTATTCTATATGTATATCTTTCTATGGTTGTTTCTTACATTTATTACATGGTTAAAATATATTAAACATGATAAAAATTGTATTTATCAAATAACTGATTCACCCTCCCCCCCTCTTAGTTATCTTGGTGGAATTTAATTTCTAACAATTGGTATGAGAGTAACAGGTCCTTGAAGGAAAATTTTAACAAATTAATGAGAGCCATGGTGAGTCATTTCAAGAAACAAAGCCCTAAGTTTCATGGAGTGAGCTTTGACAGCTGGAAAGAAAAGATGAAGAAACATTTGCTTTGTTCAGGACCAAGATACTGGTAAATCACAAAGAAAAAAAATACTATCATTGAAGAAGACAAAATTGAAGAATGTACTAATGAGGTTAGAGATCTATTCATGTGTAACATACTTTCTAGAGAAGCACTCTTGTCATCTCTTCTAGAAAATGAGTACAGTCAGGTAAAATATGTAAAAACATCTCATGAAATTTGGTTAGCTTTACAATCTACTTTTGAAGGTGATGAAAATGAAAAGAGAGTCAGATTACACATTTGGATATGTGCATTTGAAGATATAAGAATGATGGAAGATGAATATGTTAGAAGCTATATTGGTAGAATGTTAGAAATTATTGCAGGTATAAAATCCTATGAAGGAATCAAGATATAGAATGAAGTGATATAGAAAATTCTAAATACATTAACTCCTATATTGAAGTAGACATCATAGATGATTGAGCAAGTTATACCTTGTACTAAGAACTTCACTAGAGAAACCCTTCTTGGAAAACTAGAAGTAGCAGAGATAAGCTTGAGATAGTTGGGAGATTTACCTAGAATGGAGACATCTTTCAGCGCACTTAGTATTCATCCTACTTTGTCAAGAAGCATTAGTATAAGCAGAGATTATGCTAGTGGTAGCATATCTAAGAATGAAGAAGACAAGAAGAATTTGGAATGAATTGCCTTGCTTGTGAAAAGAGAACCAGAAGGTAAGAAAAATTTTAAATTTTGGACTTGTCAAGAATATGGTCATTTTGCATCTAAATGTCCTAAGAGAGTAAAGAAGTATAGAAAGAATTTTAAACCTAGAAGATCTAAAGAATGCTAATATGCTAATGATGAAGAACTTGAGGCTAGCATGGAAAAGTTCCTAAGTGAAAGAAATAATGAGAATGATGATATAGGATTTGTAGCAATAAAAGAAGAAAACTCTAAAACATAAGTTAAAGAAGAAAAATCTTTAGTTTCCCAAGAAGAAAAGAGATCTGATTGGATTATAGATAGTGGTTGTTCACATCATATGGTTGGAGACATGAAGAAATTCGTAAATTTTAACAATTATGATGGAGGAATTGTTAGAGTTGGAAACAATGCACCTTGCTTGATAAAAGGAATAGGATCTATAACTCTTGATGGAAAGAATAACACTAATGATGTTTACTTTTTGGATGGATTGAAACATAATATTTTGAGTGTTGGACAACTAGTTAATAAGGGATATCAAGTTTGGTTTATTGAGAAAACTTGTGTAATCAAAGACAAGGATGGTAATTTGATTGGAACTAAATCAAGAACCAGAGGTAATGTATTTCAGTTAAATCCTACTGAGATGACATGCTTGATTACTAAGATTGATGACAACTGGTTATGGCATAGAATCTTTTTTCATATAAACTTTGATAACATTGTGAAAGTAAGTACTACACTTGCAGTAAGAGATTTGCCTAAGATTATGAAACCTACTAAGATGATTTGCAAGGAATGTGTTATGGCTAAATAGAAGAGGAGCTCATTTCCTAGCAAGAAGCTTACAGCAAAAAATAAGTTGGAAATTGTTCATATAGATTTAAGCGGTCCCACAAGGACTAGAGGATTCTATTGTGAAAGGTATTCTATGATTCTTGTTGATGATTTTACAAGAATGATGTGGATTGCATTTCTTAAAGAAAAGTTTGAGGCATTTGATAAGTTTAGAGTAATTAAGAACAAAGTTGAGAATGAATCTGGAATGAAGATTAAATGTTTGATATCAGATAGAGGTGGAGAACTTACTTCAAAATAATTTATCACTTTTTGTGAAGTCAATGGCATTAAGAGATAGTTTTCAACCCCTGCAACACTTGAACAAAATGGTATTGTAGAAAGAAGAAATAGGTTAGTGATTGAAGCAAAAAGATCCATCCTATTTGAAAATGACTTGGCGAAGATATTCTAGAGAGAAGTAGTGAATACAATAGTATATACAATGAACAGAGTACATATTAGAGTAGACATAGACAAGACACCTTATGAAATATGGTTTGGACATGCATCATCAGTTAAGTATTTCAGAATTTTTGGAAGTAAATGTTATATTAAGAGAGATGATGACATTGGAAAGTTTGACCCTAGAAGTAATGAAGGTATATTTCTTGGCTATTCATTGAAAAGAAAAGCTTATAGATGTTTCAATAAAAGAACTAGAACTATTTTTGAGAGTGAAAATGTTAAAGTTGATGAAAATTTCAAAATTCAAGAAAGAATGATTGATTATGAATCATATGAAGGAAGTCATCATAGAATTTATCAAGAAAATGTTGAATTATTCTATGAAACTGATAATGATTTGCAAATTGAAAGCTACATTGTGGAAATTACAGAAGAACCTATAGTTGAAGCAAGAACCGAGACATTGACACCTAACAGGAATCTAGCAAGAAATCATGTTGTTGAGAAGATTATTGGAAGCACAGAAAAAGGAGTTCTGACACGGAATAAGGTACAAGAACAATTGTGTTTAATTTCTCAAATTGAACCTAAATCTACTAGTGAAGCTTGTGAAGATGAATATTGGATTAAAGAAATGAAGGAAGAACTAGATAAAATTGAAAAGAATAAGACTTGGGAGTTGGTCCCTAGACTTAAAGATAAGAATGTTGTAGGAACTAAATGGGTATTCAGGAACAAGATGAATGAACAAGGAGAATTCATAAGGAATAAAGAAAGATTGGTATGTAAAGGATACTTGCAGAAAGAAGGAATTGACTATGAAGAAAATTTTGCACCTGTAGCAAGAATTGAAGTAGTAAGAATGTTTTTGGCTTATGCAGCCTATAAGAAATTTAAATTATATCATATGGATGTGAAGTCGGCATTTATGAATGGATAATTACAAGAAGAAGTTTACATTGAGAAGCCTGAAGGATTTCCCTTAACTCATGAAGGAGACATGGTATGTAAATTGAACAAAGCCTTATATGGACTTAAACAAGCACCTCAAACTTGGTATGCAAGACTAGATAAGTATTTGATAAAATTAGGATTTAATAAAGGCACAATAGACAATAACCTGTATATGATAGAAATTGAAAATGGTTTTTTGGTTGTAGTTATTTTTGTTGATGATATTATCTTTGGAGGAGAAGATGAAGCTATTGATACATTTGTAGATGAAATGAAGACTGAATTTGAAATGAGTATGATTGGTGAGATGAAATATTTTTTAGGATTACAAATAACACAAAATAGTGATGGTATATTCTTATGTCAAACAAAGTACTTGAATGACTTATTGAAGAGATTTGGAATGGAAAATTGTAAGCTAGTTGGCACACCTTATGGTAACTATACACAAGCTATCTAGCATAGATGAGACTCATGTAGAAGAATGAACAATTGAACAAAAGAGGTACAAATCTATGATTGGAGGATTTCAATATTTCACTCATACAAGACTAGACATATCACATGCAGTTGAAATCATTGTAAGATTTCAAGTTGATCCTAAAGAATCACATTTTGTAGCAGTAAAAAGAATACTGAGGTACCTAAAAGACATAATTGAATATGGATTGTGGTATGAAAAATTTGATGACTTTACCCTATGTGCATATACAAATGCAGATTGGGGAGGCAGTGGTGATGAAAAAAAGAGTAAAAGTGGTGGAGCATTCTTTCTTGGAGGAAGATTGGTTTCTTGGCTGAGCAAGAAACAAAATTGTATCTCACAGAGCACAACAAAAGAAGAGTATGTAGCCACAAAAAACAATCGTAACCAGATAATATGGATGAAACAAATGTTGAAAGATATTGGAATAAAATTTGATGAGCCTGTTGTTATACACTATGATAACACCAGTATAGTTAGTATGTCTAAGAATCTTGTACTACATTCTAAGACAAAACATATAGAAATAAAGTATCATGTAGTAAGAGAGAAAGTTGTAGAGAAAGATGTAACACTTGAGTATATAAGTACAAAAGAGTAGATTGTAGATATATTTACAAAGCCTTTTCCTAAGGATACATTTGAGTATCTGAGAGGTATGCTTGGGGTTATGCCCCAGTCTACTTTCAAGAAGTGATGTAGATTGTTGCATCAGTCCAGTGGTATATGAGCTTTATCTTTTTATGGACTAGATGTTGGTACTTCCTCTATGGGGGAGTATGTGTTGTTGAGTTGATTCATGAGGACTCTAGTGAATGTATTTTCTAAAAAGTGTCTTTTGACATTGAAGTTGTTGTTGACATAATGACGCATTATCTGTCATTGATGTCAATGGGGGAGAAGGATACATGAAAAATCATTTATTAAAGAGAATTTGAGGAAGAAGGATACAAGCAATATAAAATGGAAAACTAAAAGAATTGAGCAAGAAAATGAAGCAAGATTTGATTGATTAAGAGGACTTGAAAACATTTTTGAGCAGTAGTGTTGTAGTGTTGGTATTCATGGAACTTGGATGTTTTTTCATCTATGTTGCCATCAATGCCAATGGGGGAGATTTTTAGGAAAGAATGCTGAATATATCCTATGGGGGAGTATTCATAACCATTCTATAGAAGTTGTTGATTCATTCATGACTGTGATTGTCATTGATATCAGCACAGTGATCTACTAAAGATTAGTAGAGAAGAAGAAAGTGTTTGTATTAGCGCATGTGGGATATTATAGATCAAGCTATGTGAAGTTGAGGACTTAATATATGATGTGTCCTAAGATCATGGTCAAAAGAGCATATGGAAATTCAACTATTCACAAAAGTTATGTGTAATTAAGTGGAAGCAATATTTAGGTAGTGTTCTTGAAAAATGGTTTGTGGAAATTGGATGATATCTCTGAATCAAGATAGAATCTGAGCATGCGACGTTGTACACATAATGAAGACATGGTGATCTTGTTGTGGACATGACAAAAAGATCAAAGGTTGTATGAGTGAAGAATTATCTTGTTTGGAAGCTGATAGTTTTATGTAATAATGAAATATTGTATAACGTATGGAAGATTATATTTTGTATATTGTATGCCAAATCATTTGTAATTATTTGAGTGTGGTATAAATGAAGGATTGATTTTACTTATTGTAATATGTACATGAGAGATAGTATGAAAGTGAATTGCATAATTGTCCAATATTTTTTGTAAGAGGATATGTGAATTGCAGAGATCTGATATTGAGAGCTGATGAAGGAGTTGGTGTGGTTTGACACAGTCAGAGGAGAAGTAATAATTTTTTGAGATCAATAATCTTTTGGTATTATTATGTTGAGTAATACAAAGATCAGTAGGACAATGTGTTTAGTTATCTTTCCCTTGAAGCTGTTTGAACAGTGGGTCCTTCTGTCTTCCATAACTCCTAACCAGGTTAGAATCTTCTAACAGGGATTCAAAATCTATTAATAGAGATTCATATGTAATCAATTTATTTCATAAGGCTCCTAACAAAGTCCATCCTCTCACAAGGAATTTTCATATTAGTGCATCTTTTGTGGGCATCATTCCCACTGGGCTTTACTCTTTGATCAAGAGGTCCCCTAGTCAATATATATTGTGTTATTGTGTTATTATGTATGTATATCTTTCTATGGTTTTTTCTTACATTTCTTACATGGTTAAAATATGTTAAAGGTGAAAAAAATTGTATTTATTAGATAAATGATTCACCCCCCCTTAAGTTATCTTGGTGGAATTTACTTTCTAACAATCAAGTCACATGATATCCATGAAATAATACAAGGTTTACATAAGTGTTTATCCTTTGAAAATCCATCACCTTTCAAAGAATATCCTAGGGTCCATAAAGTCATGGAGTCATAGACATGAAAAGTAGAGTTTACACATTAAATATCTTAATATAAGTACAAATGAACAAATCTTAAATCTAATAAGTACATTTCAACCATACCAAGTTTCTTATAGAAATGAGAAACTTTTACCTTCTCTAATATCATGGTGAGAATGTCTATAGTTTGTTCATTTGTACTTACATGTTCCAATTGAATCACATTTCTCCCTACCATATCTTTGACATAGTGGTATGGAACCTCAATGTGTTTCCATCTATCATGGAATACTGGATTCATTGGGATTTTTATACAACTCTAGTTATCATAATAAATAATAGTAGGATATATAGGTTCACCAAAAAATCCCATTAAAATTTTATGAACCCACACTTCTTTTTCTCTCATGAATTATGCAATATATACAGCTTTTGTAGAACTTTTTCTTGGTGATAATTACTTCCTATTGATCCATGAGATCATATCTAATCCTAAACTTAAGTAGTGCCCAAATGTACTCTTTCTTATCTCTCACACAACTAGCCCAATTTGAATTAGTGTACCCATGAAGGTTGATGTCACCATTGGTGTACTTGAGACCATACTTAAATGTTCCTTGAGGATAGATTTTAGAATATGTTTAACTACAACTAGATGTATCTTCTTTGATTCACACATGAACTAACTTAAGGCATTTACCAAATAGAAAATATTTGATCTTGCGTTAAGAAAATACATCAAGGATCCAAATATTTATCTGTATAAAGTAGGATCTACATTTTTTGAGTCAACTACTATTGTCTTTATCTTGTATAATTTTTTCCCCATAGGTGTTGTCATGGAATTACATTCCATCATTCCCAACCTCTTTATAATTTCTATAGTGTACTTCCCTTGACTCCTCTTGTTCCCACACTTTTAACCCAAGGAAGTAATGTAAAAGTCCTAAATCCTTGACGTCAAATTATGATACAATATCTTTCTTACATTTGGTAATTAGGTGATCTTCTCCAGTGCATAGTAAATGATGAACATAAATTAAATGAATTTCCATTTCATGATTGATTACCTTTTAGTATAATTTTGGATCTGCATCATCCTTGAAGAATTTTATACCTCTAGAAGTTATTAAGCAATCCTTTTGTACTAGGATCAAGGAGCCTACTTAAGCCTATACAATGCATTCTTTAATTTGCATGCATGTAAATTGTTGTTATGTATAACAAACCCTTCATATTGTTCTAAGTATAAATATTCTTCTATTATCTCATTAAGGAAGGTAGCCTTTACATCCATTTAATGAATCTTCCATCCTTTAGAAGCAACAATAGCAATAATGATTCTAACAAAGGCGTATCTTGCAACTGGGGAAAATGTTTCCTCATAATAAATATCTTCCTTTTGAGAGAGGACTTTAGCTAAAAATCAAGTGTTCTATTTCTCAATGCTTCCATCTATAACATGCTTGGTTTTTTGAAGAAATTTATAAGATACTACATAAAATATTTTAGGTCTAGACACAATATCACATCATTCTTCATAATGGACCAATACTCTCCTAATATATAATCTTTCCAAGCTTGACTTTTTGTAGCTTCTCCACCACTAAAAGGTTATTCTTCAATGTTCTCACTCACTAAGGAAACATAATTAGAGTATTTGATATGTTTGTTCTTTTCTTTGATGGTTCCTTGAGGTGTAAGTGACGCAAAGGTGGATGAGGAGAGGGGCCAAAGGCACACCCTAACTAGATCTTGTTAGAAATAGGGAATACTGAGAGGGGGGGTGAATTAGTATTCTACAAACTTTATCTTTTGTCCAAATATGGATATAACAGATTATCTTTACACATGCATAACATAAGAAGCTCAACAACATGCATACCAATAAAACTAAAGAACTCATAACACATGATATGTTCTCAAGGAAACCTTGGCCAAGGGAAAACCCCACTAGGGATGGTACCGACAAAGATCCACTAATCAAAAGTATCTTGTTAAGGATATTGACCCTATTAGGAGTCTATTAAAAGCATATAGTGTATCGGTCCTGATTAAGGGACTATAGGCCTTGTTAGAAGCCTCAACCCTGTTAGGAGTTGTCAATACAAAATCTAACTACCAGATGAGCCCACTGCCCAAACAAGTAATGTACAATGTATACTAATTAAAAAAATGGATTAAGGTACATAACCTTATCCTTCTTGCATCAATATCTTTTTTCTACTCTTACATTCGCATCATATCACTTTATCATATCATTACAATATTACCATATCCACTTTTTCTTCTTACAATTTACAATTACATATATACAAGTTATTAAGGCTAATAAATTTACATAGTCGGCTTCCATATATCTTTATATTAGGGTTCAAATCTAGGATGTCATCCATTTATATTGTTAAGACATTATTTTGATGAACAAAATAATCCCTTAACTCTTTACCAATTCTATCTTCAAAACTGTCCTGTCGGCTTAACATTATCTTCGGTAAAATTGTCATAACTAATTTCGTACATGTCGTAATGACTTGCACTATGAGATGGGTCATCATTAGACATTATAGAATCTATGTTTAGGTGTGTGAGCACTGAAATTACTCCAGTCAACCTCACAAACAAAAACTATGTCCAGGTACATTGGTGAAAATGTTGTCTCACACTTAGACAAATTTACAATGCGATCTGCTATACTTTCTCTCTGACCTTTGCGCTCTTTATGTGGATCATATGTTTCCATAATGATAAAATCTATGTACTCAGCTCAACCAAATTGCCAACAATCTCCCCCTTTTTCATTGGTGGCAACATATGAGAAAATTGGCTAAATGTACAACTCAAATCTCAAAATTGTCTCAAAATTATGGCCATAGTATAACATATACATATACTATCCTTAGAACTCCTCAAAATATAATTTTTAATAAAATACTCCCCCTCAGAGTATCAATATGGATATAATATACAATAATTTTATGCTCTATATCTCTCCCCCTTTGACAACAATGACAAAATAAAGTAGGGAGGGCTACAAAATTGTGTCACAAAAAAGATTATACCTTAGTTCCTTATTGCAAAGCTGGTAAGCTTGCAACACAATCTAAAAAATCAACTTTCATTACTTCTATCTCCTTCTCCTATGATTTCTTAATGGAATCTACCACATTGAGTAAAGTTCTTAGTCCATAAGATACTATTTGACATGCTTGAAGGTTTTCAAAGTTAAACTTCTAAAAATATGTCTTTGCCGAAAGACATTCTTCCAACTATTCTTCAATAACACATAACTTCATAGAAGTGTGCTCTCTCAAAAGAGTAAATCTTCTCATTTTTATGTTCCTTTCATCTTGCATAACTGTAATTTCATCATAAAGCTTACTAACTTTCTTCTCAATATCTAATACATTCACATTGGGGCTAGAAAGAAGGTTGCATTCATTCTGAATTTCTGCTTCTTTCAACTTCATCTTCTGATCTTCTTCTGCTATTAAGGTCTTTGATTTTGTACACTGTATGTACAAATATTTTCCTATTTCCAAATGCTTTCTCAAGTCCTTGATACAGATATCAAGACTGTTAATATCATTCCTGATATTTTGGCTAATATTCAAAAGCATTTTAGCTTCATAAGTTGCTTGAGCTCTCACTTTTGCAAAATTAGATAGATTAGTGAATTCATTATCAAAAGTTCTCATTACCTTCTTAGCTTTCTTCAAAGGGTTTGGCTATATAATTTGTGTAGTTACAATGCTTTGTAACTTCTCAGTTAGTTCCTTCAGACTCCCTTCAAGATTCTTCACTTTCTTGTTCTTGCCAATAATCTTATTCAAAGAAGTGATTAGTTCCAACTGATCATCATCATCAACTTCTTTTCCTAAATCCTCAAATAAAGATCCAATTTCCTTCTTCTTTCCAGTCTCAAGGGTAAGACTGATGTCTTCTTTGATAGGAATAGGTTCTTGAATCTCTATTGCTTTAGGTTCTTCAATAGTGGTTTGTGTATGCTCTACTTCTATATCTGGCTCATCAAGAGCCAAATTGTCAACAATGTTTCCTAAATTCTTGAATACATTTTCATTAGTATCCAAGGTGACCTTTGTACCTTCTACATTCATTGATTCATCTTTAATGCTAATAGCTGGAGGAAAGGGAATATCCTCTTGTTCTTCTTCACCTGCTTGTTCTGCTACAATTGATGGTTCTCAAACAATTTCTATCGTAACCTTGATTATTGCCTACTTTGTATCAAAATTAACTTCTTCATATATGCCTCCCATAATTAGAATGGTTCTCCTTTTGGTTCTCAGATGGGTGCTTAAGGCTTTCAATATCTATTTTAGGTGTGCATCATCTCTCACATCACAAAGCTTTCTTACTAGATTATTTCTGATAGAAGTGTCTTCTTCTTGTGCTCTCTTCATTCTATTTACAAGTTTTTTATACAAGTCATCAGGTATCTGACCCTGAATAGTGTCAAACTTCTTATTTGTAAAAACCATGTGCTTTACAATTGCATTCTTCAAGTTAAGTCTGTTTGAATAATCATAAAGACTGTAGTACTTATTCATTCTAGTAAAGTCTCCATCTTCAATAATTTTCTCATTAAGATTTTCAACTTTAGGTTTCCAAGCTTTCTTCTTAACCGAAGTAGTGTCATCATCTTTAATTATTGCAACTTTCCTAGGAGCTGGTGGCACCAAAATTTTCTGCCTCTTACCAGGTCCAGTAGCAATTTCTTTCATTCTCTTGCTAGGAGTGGAGGAGGTAGACCTAGTAGGTCTGCTTGTTTCTTGTTCCATCTCTGGTTCCTCTACTTTCACCTTGACTTGAGGTTCTTTCTGTTGTACTGCAATTGGTGGGGTGGACAAAACTTCTTTCTATTCACTCATTCTAATTGTTGTTGTTGTGTTCTTTTCTATCTCAAACTTATGTTGTGTCAATCCTGAATCTTTCAATATTTTCTTTATAGTGCTGTCAACTCTCTTCTTAGACTGCTTCTCCTCAATTATAGCTTTTGCAAAGTTGAAATTCTCTTCAAAAGTTCCAAACCTTTTGCATTGAGTGTCCAACTTACACTTAAGTAACCTACCAACATATTCTTCTATTTCTATCTCAGATATCTCATAGCCAAGAGGGTCTATGAACTCAATTCTAGGCTCCACTTCTTCAATATAGGTAAAGTCAATGTCAACCATAAAACATATATCATCTTTATATTTCTCCATAATAGACTATGGAATCCTTGATCTGCTGATTACCAATTTTTGAAATGTCTTCATCACTAACATAGCACTCTCATTCACTTAGTCAATAACATGTTTCATATATACTTTATTTATCCTTTCCATAGTAGATTGACCATCATTCCAATCATTTGCAATGGTGTACGAAAATCTTCTCAATAGGTGGAAAAACATGTATGTGATTAAGGATGAGAATCTAAATTGTGCATACTTATTTTTCTTAATCTTCTCCAAGTTTTCAAACAATTGTATTCTCATAATTTCACACATATCAACTGGTAGCTTGTCAATACACATTAAATAGGCTATGTGTACCATTCTAGCTTCCATGTCATCTTCTCTAGAATTTTCACAAAACTTAGTTGTTAGAAACTTGCATAAATATCTAACATCATGTTGTTTGATCTTGCTAATCATAATTCCTCTACCATTATAGGTTGATTCTATGTTGTCCATGACTATTTTCCTCATATTATTTTCATTTAAAGGAATAACACCAGTTTTAGATAGTCCAGTGACTTCATGAATCAAGTCAGCTGTAATATCTATCACTCTATCCTCTAGCCAAAACTTTCCATTGTGAATTCTGCTCAAAATAATCTTAGTGCATTCTTCATTGTCAAATTCATACTACAATGCATACTTAAGAATCTCATTGTCTTTCAAATGTTCATATCCTTGTTTCAATGTCATATCCTGATTGTAAATCTTCTGATATTCATTGGTAAAATCACTATCACTGATGGTTTCTAACTTGCATCCAAGATAAATTCTCACATTCTCCAAATGCAAAACTCTGTCTGGTACGGATGTGATGAAGGGTGCTCCCCTTAATACCACAAACACATAACAGAAATAGAGAAACAACAATAATATGCAAGAACAGAAAATTGGCTTCTTATTATCTCCACAAATGTGGAATTACAAACTTTCAAAATTACAGTATGCAAAGCCACATGGGCATTCCCTTACAATATTCTGTAGGACAAAGCCTTGAATTATTGCCCAGATCTACTACCCAGAACTATTCTGAACTGCCTAAGACAATAATACAACCTTCCTTATATAGGCAATTATCCACCGCCTGGGAAGGTTCCAGAATTTTAGCCAATAAGGCCGACCAAACTTAGAATTATTTTATTTGACATTTTATTACATCATAGTCGGCTCAAGATAACCTGTGAAACCCGAACAGAAATTTTGAAGAAAATTATTTTTCGCCATTTCGGGTGGCCCAACTTCCGAAGACCATAAGTCATCACCAGTTGACCCGATCGGCTATTATAACCCCATTTCAGAAATGCCACGAAGCGCTCTACAGGCTTGACCGGCGAAAGCGCCTGTCACCCAAATTTTTGACCTCATCCGGGGCCTCTAAAGCCTTCAAAACTGAGTTCAAAGTTTCTGTACCTTGCTGCCAATACCGAAAATCTTCAATATCTTCCAATATACACTTGATCTGGCAATGAAACTTTACTGGCAGGCTTATATGACCAAAATGAACCTCCAAGAAAGAAATTAGATCATTCTGAGCACATACGAAAATTACCAAAAATAGTAACTTTTCATAAATAGTAGCTCTGCACAAAATAGCCCTTATTGAAAAAAAATAGAAATATTTTTGGGTGATGCAAGATTGCTCTTACACCCAGGATGCTCCTGCATCAGACACCCAGGGTAATTTGAGAAGTGACCCTGTCACGACTCAAGTGTGCAGAGGAAAACCAAGATGGCTAACCTCCTCCTTTGTCAGCCATGATGAATCTTCAACATGTCATCCTTTCCACTTGACCAAATATTCTTCATATGTCCTGTTCCTTGTG
This sequence comes from Chamaecyparis obtusa, assembly GCA_027943335.1. Classification (NCBI taxonomy): domain Eukaryota; kingdom Viridiplantae; phylum Streptophyta; class Pinopsida; order Cupressales; family Cupressaceae; genus Chamaecyparis; species Chamaecyparis obtusa. Next base: position 21,703 of record BSBK01014400.1, on the reverse strand, counting down.
CTTCTACCAACATGACTGTCTAGTATATCTTCGATCTCCTTAGTGTCTGAACTAGTTGCTGGAATACTCCACTGTGCTGTTGTGATCTCATCTTCAACACCTCCTTCATGATACTCTGTCAGATCTGAAATGTTAAACACTGGTGAAATATTTAGCTCAGTAGGCAATTCAACCTCATATGCGTTTCCTGAATCATGTTTCTTCAGTATCCTGCATGGTCCAAACTTCTTCATTTTCAGCTTGTTATATGTACCAACTGGAAACCGCTCCTTCCGCAAATGAACCATGACTTTGTCACCAACTTGAAATTCCTTATACCTCATTTTCTCATCTGCCTTAGCCTTATACTGTGCGTTCATCTTGCTAATATGCTTCCTCACCTCTTCATGGATGTTCTTCAAGTGTTCTGCAAAATCTTCAGCTTCAGCACTACTTATTTCTCCGTTATCTATCTTCCTCAATTCAGATGCATTTCTTGGACTACTTCCATATACAATCTGGAATGGTGATTTACTAGTGCTCCTGTTGACAGAATTATTGTATGCAAATTCCACCTGTGGTAAAATCAAATCCCATCCTGTTGGTTTATCTCCAACCAAGCATCTTAGCAAATTTCCCAAACTCCTATTCACCACCTCTATCTGTCCATCAGTCTGTGGATGATGTGATGAACTAAACTTCAAATCTGTCTTCAACTTCTTCCACAATGTACGCCAAAAATATCCAACAAACTTAGTGTCCCGATCTGAAACTATGGTCTTTGGCAAACCATGAAGTCTCACTACTTCTCTGAAAAACAATTCTTCTATATGAACAGCATCATTAGTCTTCTTGCAAGGAATGAAATGTGCCATCTTTGAAAATCTGTCAACCACCACAAAAATTGAATCATGTCCCCGCTGAGTCCTTGGTAAACCAAGAACAAAGTCCATGCTGATATCCTCCCAAGGCTTCTCTAGTATGGGTAATGGCTGATACAACCCTGTATTCTGCCTCACTCCTTTCGCCATGTGACATACTCTGCAACTCTGTACAAACTTCTTCACATCTTGCTGCAACTGTGGCCAATAATAATTCTCACTAACCAAACCAAAGGTTTTATCATGACCAAAATGTCCAGCCAATCCTCTGCTATGCTTCTCCTTGATGAGATTCTCCCTCATAGAACTTCGTGGAATGCACAACTGACTCCCTCTGAATAGCATATCATCCTGGATGATGAAATCCAACCATTTTGTCCTATCTAGAGTAACAGGTTCTGTACAAGCTTTCCAAGCTTCACCAAAATCAGGATCCCCTGGATACAAATTCTTGAGTTCCTTGAACCCAACCACTTCAATCTGCATTTCTGTCAGCAATAGTTGCCTTCTGCTAAGAGCATCTGCAACCCTATTAGGCTTTCCGCTCCTGTGTTTCAAAACAAATGTATAACTCTGCAAAAACTCAACCCATTTCAAATACCTTTGATTCAATTTTCCTTGACTATTCAAATATTGCAAAGCTTGATGATCAGTATACAAAACAAACTCCTTAGGAAGCAGATAATGTCTCCACTTCTTTAATGCCTGAACTATAGCATAAAATTCCTGATCATAAACAAAATATTTCCTCTTGGCATCATTTAACTTCTCACTGAAATAAGCAACAGGTTTACCTTCTTGGCTCATAACAGCTCCTATTGCAGTACCACTAGCATCACAATCTACTTGAAATACCTTATTGAAATTTGGAAGTGCTAAATAGGTTGTTCTGTAACTTTTTATTTCAATAATTGAAAACTCTTTTCTGCTCCTTTAGTCCACTTAAACTCTTTCCTATCCCCTCTCATTGTTTCAGTCAAGGGTCCACAAATACTGCTAAAATTTTTGATAAACTTTTTGTAAAAGCTAGCCAAACCATGAAAAGATCTTACCTCAATAGCACTCCTTGGAGTAGGCCATTCAAGGATAGCCTGTACCTTCTTTGGGTCCATTTTTAGACCTTCTGCTGAGACTACAAATCCCAAATACACTAACTCTTTCTTCACAAAACTGCACTTCTTCAAGTTAATCAACAATTTCTCATCTCTCAACTTCTCAAACACCATACGAATATGCATCATATGTTCCTCCAATGTCTTGCTAAAAATCAAAATATCATCTAGGTAAACAATGACAAACTTACCCAAAAATTCTTTTAGAACCTCATTCATGAGCCGCACGAAAGTGCTCGGTGCATTGGTTAGCCCAAAAGGCATGACTAACCACTCATACAGTCCTTCCTTTGTCTTGAAGGCAGTCTTCTATTCATCTCCTTCTCTGATCTGAATCTGATGATATCCACTTTTCAGATCTATCTTTGAAAAATACACAGCTCCACTCAAACAGTCCATAATATCATCCATTCGTGGCAATGGAAACCTGTACTTGATTGTGATCTTGTTTATTGCCCTAGAATCTGTACACATCCTCCACTCTCCATTCTTCTTTGGTGCTAATTCCGCTGGTACAGCACAGGGACTCAGACTCTCATGGATCAATCATTTCTGTAGCAGTTCATGTACTTGTCTGTTCAACTCCTCACTTTCTGCAGGTGTCATTCTGTGTGCTGCCTTATCTGGCAAACTCGCTCCTGGGATCAAGTCCATCTGATGACTGATCTTCCTGACTGGTTGTAATCCATCAGGCATGTTATCGGATACAATATCCTGAAACTCATTCAACAAATCTGCAACTTCTACAGGAACATCTTCTACTTTCTCTTTACCAGCTTTTGGAATTAAAGCAAAACATACATGCTCATGCCTCATACCATCTAGGAAATTTCTTCCATCAACAAAAGTTATCCTTGCATTACCACATACCTTTTCTTCAGTCTCCTTCAATGGTTTTAGCTTATGTCGCACTTCATCCTTTGTTAGGGAATAGGTATTCGCACGACCATCATGTACAACACATTTGTAAAACTGCCATGGTCTACCCAACAACATATGACATGCATCCATAGATATGATATCACACAATACCTCATCTTGGTATCCGCCAATCTTGAACTTCTCCAAGTATTGTTCATTGACCATGACCTTGTGGTCATCCTGTACCCAGGCAATCCGATATGGATGTGGGTGTTTCTGTCTCTTGAGCTTCAACTTTGTCACCATCTCTTCTGACACCAAATTGTCAGTGCTTCCACTATCAATAATCACATCACAACATTTACCTTCACACTTGCACCTGGTGCGAAACAGGCTCCTCCTTTGTTCAGGTTCATTCTCACCATTCAGCAAGACTCTTCTGTTAATTAGTGTTTCTCCTCTTTCAGCATCTTCAGAATTTGACGATCTAGCATCTTCATCTACATGTGCAACTCTGGCCTGGCCTTCATTTCTCCTGTCTGTTCTGCCTTGGCGCTGAGGACATTCAAATGCCCTATGACCTTCCTCTCCACAGTGAAAACATATTCCACGAAAGCCACCTCTTCCAGATCCTTGTTCTCTTCCTCTTCCTCTCTGATCTCTATTATTCTGATCCTGGAAGCGATTGGAATTATTTCCTCGCTGATTCTGACTGCTACTGGCCTCATCCTTCTTTTTCGGATCTTCATTTTGGCCACCATATGACTGTCCACTAGATTGTCCACCGTGACCTTTTCCGTTTTGTCTGCTCTCGAACTTCTTGTTCAGCTTTTCCTCTACTTTTAGGGAAAATTGGTATGCCTCCTCAATACTGTTCATTCGAACCAGATTCAGCTCCTCCTAAATGCTTGGCCTTAACCCATTAAGGTATTGGGCAACTTTCTCTTTATCAGCTTCTGTATGGCCTGTTCTGATGAGAAGTCGATAGAACTCTTCTGTATACTCCTGAACAGATCTTCCTGCTTGCTTCAAACTCTGCATTTTCTTTAGTAGGTCAAGCTCATAATCAACAGGAATGAACTGTCGCTTCAATTTATCCACCATCCGATCCCATCTCGTGATTTTCTCCTTTCCCCTTCTATTTCGCTCTAACTGAATCTTTTGCCACCATATCTTCGCATGACCCTTCAGTCTGGCCTTCACAAATTTGACCCTATCAAGATCCTCAACATCTTCATACTCAAAATATTCCTCACATTCATTGATCCAGTCGATCAATTCCTCTGGGTTAAGATTTCCAGAAAATGTGGGAACCTCAATTTTAGGTCTTTTCCAAATCTTGGAAATTGCCCGAAAAAGTCTTTCTTCCTCCTGGTTCACAATTTCAGCTTCTCCTTCTTGATATTCTTCTTCGGCTTCATCCTCGCTTTCATCTCTGACATTAAGATTCATTCCTCTGCGAATCTCTTCTTGCAATGCTCGCACTTGTCTCTGCTACTCTCTAACCTCAGGTGTTACAACACCAGCTCGTCCGCCACGTTCCCTTCGTGGAGGCATTTTCGCGATGCGCGCTGAAACCCTAGCCACGGTCCTGGTGCAAATTGCCTCACAGTCGGCGATCTGTTTACACACTCAAGAACTCTTGCTTTGATACCACTTGATGAAGGGTGCTCCCCTTAATACCACAAACACATAACAGAAATAGAGAAACAACAATAATATGCAAGAACAGAAAATTGGCTTCTTATTATCTCCACAAATGTGGAATTACAAACTTTCAGAATTACAGTATGCAAAGCCACATGGGCATTCCCTTACAATATTCTGTAGGACAAAGCCTCGAATTATTGCCCAAATCTACTACCCAGAACTATTCTGAACTGCCTAAGACAATAATACAGCTTTCCTTATATAGGCAATTATCCACCGCCTGGGAAGGTTCCAGAATTTTAGCCAATAAGGCCGACCAAACTTAGAATTATTTTATTTGACATTTTATTACATCATAGTCGGCTCAAGATAACCTGTGAAACCCGAACAGAAATTTTGAAGAAAATTATTTTCTGCCATTTCGGGTGGCCCAACTTCCGAAGACCATAAGTCATCACCAGTTGACCCGATCGGCTATTATAACCCCATTTCAGAAATGCCACAAAGCGCTCTACAGGCTTGACTAGTGCAAGCGCCTGTCACCCAAATTTTTGACCTCATCCGGAGCCTCTAAAGCCTTCAAAACTGAGTTCAAAGTTTCTGTACCCTGCTGCCAATACCGAAAATCTTCAATATCTTCCAATATACAGTTGATCTGGCAATGAAACTTTATTGGCAGGCTTATATGACCAAAATGAACCTCCAAGAAAGAAATCAGATCACTCTGAGCACATACAAAAATTACCAAAAATAGTAACTTTTCATAAATAGCAGCTCTGCACAAAATAGCCCTTATTGAAAAAAAATAGAAATATTTTTGGGTGATGCAAGATTGCTCTTACACCGAGGATGCTCCTGCATCAGGATGATAATGCTAAACTAGGGTTATCTTCTTCCAAGGGTTCTACTGGTTCCCTCTTCATTCTAGGTCTATTTTTGTCTCTGACATTATGAATTAAAGATACATCCATGATTTCTTCTAGTTATTTTATATCGATTCAAAGCTCTGCCAAGAAAAATACCTCTTATTCATGATTCTAGGGCTTGCGTAGATCCGGCACTCAAATCCTTCACCAAATTATTGCAAAATGCTTCCAATCACTGCTCTTTGCTCTCCTAAACACTTCAACTCACTTTGATAATCAAATAACATCGATCATAACCTTTTATTACTTCAATCTCACTTAGGTCTGACATCACATTCAATTCTTTTTCTACTTCTTTCCAAAAAGTTGTTTCTGTTAACCTGCAAAAACTTAAAACTTCTTGCGATCTCACAAAACATAATATTTTCTTTTGCACTCTTAATCATAGCATTAGTACATCATAAACTACCTTACATTAACTACACAAGACTTAATTCATCATAAATCTACTTCTACACTAATTCTAAGTTCCTAATCTACCGTAATTTTCATAAATCAAGTGCTTCCAGATAGGTCAGGTAAAGATTTATTCTTACCACTTGATACTTCACCTTTCTAATTACCTTCAATGTTGAATATGTCCCCTTGATCTATGCCTTTAAAAAACTTCACTTCATCTGCATTACTACAACAACCTTTTTATCTGTTTCTTGCATCTTCATTTCTTCTTTCATGATTTCTAGGGTTAGGGTTAGGATGAAAAACTCCATTGTTCATTCTGTAAAATCTTGCTATATGTCCAATCTTGTTGCATATCTAACAAACAGTTCCGTTGTTTCCATATCTTGGTCCTTGCTAATTAATTTGTGATCTGCAATTTCCAGCAATGTGTCCAACCTTGTTGCATCTATAACACACTACTCCATTTCTTCTGTTCATATCTTCAGTAGGTCTCTTAACTGCTGATGAAGGTTGCTCCCCTTAATACCACAAACACATAACAGAAATAGAGAAACAACAATAGTAATATGCAAGAACAGAAAATTGGCTTCTTATTATCTCCACAAATGTGGAATTACAAACTTTTAGAATTACAATATGCAAAGCCACATGGGCATTCCCGTACAATATTCTGTAGGACAAAGCCTCGAATCAATACCTAGATCTACTACCCAGAACTATTCTGAACTGCCTAAGACAATAATACAGCCTTCCTTATATAGGCAACTTTCCACCGCCTGGGACGGTTCTAGAATTTTAGCCAATAAGGCCAACCAAACTTAGAATTATTTTATTTTACATTTTATTACATCATAGTCGGCTCAAGATAACCTTTGAAACCCGAACAAAAATTTTGAAGAAAATTATTTTCTGCCATTTCAGGTGGCCCAACTTTTGAAGACCATAAGTCATCACCAGTTGACCCGATCGGCTATTATAACCCCATTTCAGAAATGCCACGAAGCGCTCTATAGGCTTGACCCGCGCAAGTGCCCGTCACCCAAATTTTTGACCTCATTTGGGGCCTCTAAAGCTTTCAAAACTGAGTTCAAAGTTTCTGTACCCTGCTGCCAATACCAAAAATCTTCAATATCTTCCAATATACACTTGATCTGGCAATGAAACTTTACTGGCAGACTTATATGACCAACATGAACCTCCAAGAAAGAAATCAGATCATTCTGAGCACATACAAAAATTATCAAAAATAGTAACTTTCCATAAATAGCAGCTCTGCACAAAATAGCCCTTATTGAATATAAAAATAGAAATATTTTTGGGTGATGCAAGATTTCTCTTACACCCAGGATGCTACATCAGACACCTAGGGTAATTTGAGAAGTGACCCTGTCACGACTCAGGTGTGCAGAGGAAAACCAAGACGGTTAACCTCCACCCTTGTTAGCCATGATGAATCTTCAACAGGTCATCCTTTCCACTTGACCAGATATTCTTCATATGTCTTGTTCCTTGTGCTTCTGCCAACATGACTATCCAGTATATCCTCGATCTCCTTAGTGTCTGAACTAGTTGTTGGAATACTCCACTGTGCTACTGTGATCTCATCTTCAACACCTCCTTCATGATACTCTGTCAGATTTGAAATGTTAAACACTGGTGAAATATTTAGCTCAGTAGGCAATTCTACCTCATATGTGTTTCCTGAATCATGTTTCTTCAATATCTTACATGGTCCAAACTTCTTCATTTTCAGCTTGTTATATGTACCAACTGAAAACCGCTCCTTCCACAAATGAACCATGACTTCATCACCAACCTAAAATTCCTTATACCTCCTTTTCTCATCTACCTTAGCCTTATACTGTGCGTTCATCTTGCTAATATGCTTCCTCACCTCCCCATGGATGTTCTTCAAGTGTCTTGCAAAATCTTCAGCTTCAGCACTACTTATTTCTCCTTTAACTATCTTCCTCAATTTAGATGCATTTCTTGGACTACTTCCATATACAATCTAGAATGGTGATTTACCAGTACTCCTGTTGACAGAATTATTGTATGCAAATTCCGTCTGTGGTAAAATCAAATCCCATCCTGTTGGCTTATCTCCAACCAAACATCTCAGCAAATTTTCCAAACTTCTATTCATCACCTCTGTCTATCCATCATTCTGTGGATGATGTGATGAACTGAACTTCAAATCGGTCTTCAACTTCTTCCACAATGTACGCCAAAAATATCCAACAAACTTAGTATCTCGATCTGAAACTATGATCTTTGGCAAACCATGTAGTCTCACCACTTCTTTGAAAAACAATCCTGCTACATGAACAACATCATTAGTCTTCTTGCAGGGAATGAAATGTGACATCTTTGAAAATCTGTCAACCACCACAAAAATTGAATCATGTCCCCGCTGAGTCCTCGGTAAACCAAGAACAGAGTCCATATTGATATCCTCCCAAGGCTTCTCCGGTATAGGTAATGGTTGATACAAACCTATATTCTTCTTCACTCCTTTCGCCATCTGACATACTCTGCAACTCTATACAAACTTCTTCACATCTTGCTGTAATTGTGGCCAATAATAATTCTCACCAACCAAAGCAAGGGTTTTATCACGACCAAAATGTCCTGCCAATCCTCCACTATGCTTCTCCTTGATGAGATTCTCCCTCATAGAACTTTGTGGAATGTACAACTGACTCCCTCTGAATAGCATATCATCCTAGATGATGAAATCCAACCATTTCGTCCTGTCTAGAGTAACAGGTTCTGTACAAGCTTTCCAAGCTTCACCAAAATCAGGATCCTCTGGATACAAATTCTTGAGTTCCTTGAACCCAACCACTTCAATCTACATTTCTATCAGCAATAGTTGCCTTCTGCTAAGAGCATCTGCAACCCTATTAGACTTTCCACTCCTGTGTTTCAAAATAATTGTATAACTCTGCAAAAACTCAACCCATTTCAAATGCCTTTGATTCAATTTTCCTTGACTATTCAAATATTGCAAAGCTTGATGATCAATATACAAAACAAACTCCTTAGGAAGTAGTTAATGTCTCCACTTCTTTAATGCCTGAACTATAGCATAAAATTCCTGATCATAAACAGAATATTTCCTCTTGGCATCATTTAACTTCTCACTGAAATAAGCAACAGGTTTACCTTCTTAGCTCATAACAGCTCCTATTGCAGTACCACTAGCATCACAATCTACTTGAAACACCTTATTAAAATCTAGAAGTGCTAAAATAGGTTGTTCTGTAACTTTTTGTTTCAATAATTGATAACTCTTTTCTGCTCCTTTAGTCCACTTAAACTCTTTTCTATCCCCTCTCATTGTTTCAGTCAAGGGTCCACAAATACTGCTAAAATTTTTGATAAACTTTCTATAAAAGCTAGCTAGAATATGAAAAAATCTTACCTCTGTAGCACTCCTTGGAGTAGGCCATTCAAGGATAGCCTGTACCTTCTCTAGGTCCATTTTTAGACCTTCTGCTGAAACTACAAATCCCAAATACACTAACTCTTTCTTCACAAAACTGCACTTCTTCAAATTAATCAACAATTTCTCTTCTCTCAACTTCTCAAATACCATATGAATATGCATCATATGCTCATCCAATGTCTTACTAAAGATTAAAATATCATCTAGGTAAACAATGACAAACTTACCCAGAAATTCTTTCAGAACCTCGTTCATGAGCCGCATGAAAGTGCTCGGTGCATTGGTTAGCCCAAAAGGCATGACTAACCACTCATACAGTCCTTCCTTTGTCTTGAAGGTAGTCTTCGATTCATCTCCTTCTCTGATCTGAATCTGATGATATCCACTCTTCAGATCTATCTTTGAGAAATACACAGCTCCACTCAAACAGTCCATAATATCATCCATTCGTGGAAATGGAAACTTGTACTTGATTGTGATCTTGTTTATTTCTCTAGAATCTGTACACATCCTCCACTCTTCATTCTTCTTTGGTGCTAATACCATTGGTACAGCACAGGGACTCAGACTCTCTCGAATCAATCCTTTCTGTAACAACTCATGTACTTGTCTATTTAACTCCTCACTTTCTGCAGGTGTCATTCTATTTGCTGCCTTATTCAGAAAACTCACTCTTGGGATCAAGTCCATCTGATGACTGATCTTCCTGACTGGTGGTAATCCATTAGACATGTTATCGGATACAATATCCTGAAACTCATTCAACAAATCTGCAACTTCTACAGGAACATCTTCTACTTCCTCTTTACCAGCTTTTGGAATTAAAGAAAAACATACATGCTCATGCCTCATACCATCTAGGAAATTTCTTCCATCAAAAAAAGTTATCCTTGCATTACCACATACCTTTTCTTCAGTCTCCTTCAATGGTTTTAGCTTATGTCGCACTCCATCCTTTGTCAGGGAATAGGTATTCGCACGACCATCATGTACAGCACATCTATCAAACTGCCATGGTCTACCCAACAACATATGACATGCATCCATAGAGATGATATCAGATAGTACCTCATCTTGGTACCCACCGATCTTAAACTTTACCAAGTACTGTTCACTGACCATGACCTTGTGATCATCCTGCACCCAGGCAATCCGATATGGATGTGGGTGTTTCTATCTCTTGAGCTTCAACTTTGTCACCATCTCTTCTGACACCAAATTGTCAGTGCTTCTACTATCGATAATCACATCATAGCATTTACCCTCACACTTGCATCTAGTGCGAAACAGGCTCCTCCTTTGCTCAGGTTCATTCTCACCACTCAATAGGACTCTTTTGTTAATCAACATTTCTCCTCTTTCAGCATCTTCAAAATTTGATGATCTGGCATCTTCATCTAAATGTGCAACTCTGGCCTGGCCTTCATTTCTCCTATCTGTTCTGCCTTGGCACTGAGGACATTTAAATGCCCTATGACCTTCTTCTCCACAGTGAAAAAATGTTCCACGGAAGCCACCTCTTCCAGATCCTTGTTCTCTTCCTCTTCCTCTCTGATCTCTATTATTCTGATCCTGGAAGCGATTGGAATTATTTCCTCACTGATTCTGACTGCTACTGGCCTCATCCTTCTTTTTTGGATCTTCATTTCAGCCACCATATGACCATCCACTAGTTCGTCCACCATGACCTCTTCCATTTTGTCTGCTCTCAAACTTCTTGTTCAGCTTTTCCTCTACTTTTAGGGCAAACTAGTATGCCTCTTCAATACTGTTCATTCGAACCAGATTCAGCTCCTCTTGAATGCTTGGCCTTAACCCATTAAGGTATCGGGCAACTTTCTCTTTATCAGCTTCTACATGGCCTGTTCTGATGAGAAGTTGATAGAACTCCTCTGTATACTCCTGAACAGATCTTCCTGCTTGCTTCAAACTTTGCATTTTCTTCAGTAGGTCAAGCTCATAATCAACAGGAATGAACTGTCACTTCAATTTATCCACCATCCGATCCCATCTCGTGATTTTCTCCTTTCCCCTTCTATTTCACTCCAACTGAATCTCTTGCCACCATATCTTCGCATGACCTTTCAATTTGGCCTTCACAAATTTAACCCTATCAGGATCCTCAACATCTTCATACTCAAAATATTCTTCACATTCATTGATCTAGTCGATCAATTCCTCTGGGTTAGGATTTCCAAAAAATGTAGGAACCTCAATCTTAGGTCTTTTTCCAATCTTGGAAATCGCCCAAAAAAGTCTTTCTTCCTCCTGGTTCACAATTTCAACTTCTCCTTCTTGATATTCTTCTTTGGCTTCATCTTCACTTTCGTCTCTGACATTAAGATTCATTCCTCTATGAATCTCTTCTTGCAATGCTCACACTTGTCTTTGCAGCTCTCTAACCTCAGGTGTCACAGCACTAGCTCTTCCGCCACGTTCTCTTTGTGGAGGTATTTTCATGATGCGCGCTGAAACCCTAACCACGGTCCTGGTGCAAACTACCTCACAGTCGGCGATCTATTTACACACTCAAGAAAACTTGCTTTGATACCACTTGATGAAGGTTGCTCCCCTTAATACCACAAACACAACAGAAATAGAGAAACAACAACAGTAATATGCAAGAACAGAAAATTGGCTTCTTATTATCTCCACAAATGTGGAATTACAAACTTTTAGAATTACAATATGAAAAGCCACATGGGCATTCCCGTACAATATTCTGTAGGACAAAGCCTTGAATCAATACCCAGATCTACTACCCAGAACTATTCCGAACTGCCTAAGATAATAATACAGCCTTCCTTATATAGGCAACTTTCCACCGCTTGGGAAGGTTCCAGAATTTTAGCCAATAAGGCCGACCAAACTTAGAATTATTTTATTTTACATTTTATTACATCATAGTCGGCTCAAGATAACCTTTGAAACCTGAAGAGAAATTTTGAAGAAAATTATTTTCTGCCATTTCAGGTGGCCCAACTTCTGAAGACCATAAGTCATCACCAGTTGACCCGATCTGCTATTATAACCCCATTTCAAAAATGTCATGAAGCACTCTATAGGCTTGACCCATGCAAGCGCCCGTCACCCAAATTTTTGACCTCATCCGGGGCCTCTAAAGCCTTCAAAATTGAGTTCAAAGTTTCTGTACCCTGCTGCCAATACCGAAAATCTTCAATATCTTCCAATATACACTTGATCTGGCAATGAAACTTTACTGGCAGACTTATATGACCAACATGAACCTCCAAGAAAGAAATTAGATCATTCTGAGCACATACAAAAATTACCAAAAATAGTAACTTTCCATAAATAGTAGCTCTGCACAAAATAGCCCTTATTGAATATAAAAATAGAAATATTTTTGGGTGATGCAAGATTGCTCTTACACCCAGGATGCTCCTGCATCAGCTACATTGTTAGTATTCCTAAACATTCTACTACCATAAGTGTTTTGAATAACTTTAAGTTTTCTACATTCAATAGCTCTATGTCCAAAACCATGACAATTATAACAATAACCATTAAGAGGTTTAAAGTGCTCAACTGTGCAATCTCTCTTCATATGACCAATAGTATTACAACCAAAACATCTACCTTTGAATTCTCTTTGCATACCTTTGGGTGATTCTTCTTGCTTAGGTGGTTCTTCTCCTTTAGGTGGTTCTTTTGATTTGTTGATCTCATCAAACTTCTTCTCATCTAGACTTTTAGATCTAGTTCCTTGTTCTCATCATTTGTTTGAAATATGTTAATTCCAAGTCTAGTCTTATCATAGGATGGTTTCCCAAAAGATACTTGTTCATCAATCTTCTCACTATTTGAATATAGCCTTTCAAGTTGTTGTTTGGATTGAGTCAGTTTGCCTTTCACAATCTTGTTGTATTTCTCAAGTTCAGCATACTGCAAATTGACTTTTCTTAAGTTTAGATGTTACATTGCCAAGTTTAGATTTCAGTTCTTCATTTTCAATCTTCAACTTTTCATTCTCAGATCTCAAATTTTCTTCATTCTTTCTATTTCCATCTTTCAAACTTAATTTTAGTTTTGCTATCTTCAGTTCATGCTTAAGGATCACATATTTTTTTTTCCAAATTTTCATCACAATCTTCAATAAGAATTTCGGATTCCTTTTCAGATTTGAGATCTTCCAACTTCTTTTTCAGTTTCTCAATGAGGTTTTTTGCATCATCATATTTCCCTTTTAGAGTGTCTCTTTCATCTGTAAGCATATCAATCTATTCAAGAGCTTCTTCAAGTTTCTTTTGTAGTTGATCCATATCCATAGAGATCTTACTCAAGCTACTAGGCTTTCCTTGAATGATTATTTTCTGAGTAACTAAGCTTTGATACCAATTGTTAGAAATAGGGAATACTAAGAGGGGGGGTGAATTAGTATTCTACAAACTTTATCTTTTTCCCAAATATGGATATAACAGATTATCTTTACATATACATAACATAAGAAGCTAAACAACATGCATAGAAATAAAACTAAAGAACTCATAACACATGATATATTCTCGAGGAAACCATGGCCAAGGGAAAACCTTGATGGGGATGGTACCCACAAAGATCCACTAATCAAAAGTATCATGTTAAGGATATTGACCCTGTTAGGAGTCTATTACAAGCATATAGTGTATCAGTCTTGATTAAGGGACTATAGGCCTTGTTAGAAGCCTCAACCCTGTTAGGAGTTGTCAACACAAAATCTGATTACCAGATGAGCCCACTACCCAAACAAGTAATGTACAATGTATACTGATTAAAAAAATGGATTAAGGTACATAACCTTATGCTTCTTGCATCAATATCTTTTCTTTTCTCTTACATTCACATCATATCACTTTATCATATCATTACAATATTACCACATCCACTTTTTCTTCTTACAATTTACAATTACATATATACAAGTTATGAAGGCTAATAACTTTACATGGTCGGCTTCCATATATCTTTATCTAAGGGTTAAAATCTGGGATGTCATCCTTTTATATTTTTAAGACATTATTTTGATAAAAAAAATAATCCCTTAACTCTTTACCAATTCTGTCTTCAAAACTGTCCTATCAGCTTAACACTATCTTCGATAAAACTATCATAACTAATTTCGTACATTCCATACTAAATTGTGCTCTAAGATGGGTCATCATTAGACATCATAGAGTCTATGTTCAAGTGTGCAAGCATTGAACTTACTCCAGTCAGCGTCACAAACAAAAATTATGTCTGGGTACACTGGTGAAAATGTTGTCTCACACTTATACAAATTTGCAATGTGCTCTACTATACTTGCTCTCTAACCTTTTCACTCTTCATGTCGATCATATGTTTCCATAATGACAACATCTATGTACTCATCTCAGCCATATCACCAATAGGTCTACCTTCCTCAAACACATGCGAAAACAACAACAAAAATACTGGGAGAGAGAAATGCAGATGCTTTCATATATTATCTTCAATCAATTCATACATGTTGGGTTGTAAGGCCTTCCCAGTTTAGGCCAAATATTAAAATGAAGTATAGAAGTCCTCAAACATATGAGGATCTATCAAATATCTCCAATCTTCTATCTCCTATCTTCTGTAAAAAACTCACTCCCTAAACTACAACAAAACAACTACCTTTATACAAGAGGCTATCAAAATACGTTGGCCTTCATATCCATAATTAATGGAAGGAATGAGTAGATCTAGGTCCACACACTTCCCAATGATGGATACCAACATTAAATCTATGACCCAAATTAAATGCACAAGTCAACCTCAACAAGAATTCCAAATAACCAACTTGGTAAATGAATATAACTGAGTGCCAGAAAAGCATCACCGAGCGCCAGGGAATTAGCCGAGTGCTAGTCAAGCATTACCAAGAAATAATGATGAATAAAGGAAACCAAACAACACCAAACCAACTTGGTCAAAAAAGGAACCGAGCAACAGAGACAACGTCAAATATCTTTTTGGTAACATAGGATTGTCAAGGACCCAAGATACTCCTACATCAAATACTCAGGGTTATTTGAGAATGATTTTCTAAATCATGGAGTAGGTACAACCTAAGTTGAATCCAACTCAGATTGTGAAATCCATGAACTATCTTCAATCGGTCTACTCTTCCATTTTATCATATACTCCATATACTATTTTCCTCTTGTACTTCTACCAATTCTTTTCTCCAATATCTGGTCAACTTCTTATGTCTATTTCTTAGGATAATCCATTGGTATCATCATGTCTTCAATAGGTTCATGATACTTGTGCAAATGAGAAACATTGAATATAGGTGATATGTCCATGTCATCAAGTAACTCAATCTCATATGCAATTCCACTATCAAATTTCCTCAAAATCTTGCAAGGTCCAAACTTCTTCATTTTTAGCTTCCCATATGTTCCAACAGGAAATTGACCTTTCTTCAAATGAACCATCACTTCATTACCAACATCAAAAGTCTTATGTCTTCTTGATCTATTAGCTTTTTCTTTATATTTTTTATTACTCATTTATAGCTTATGTTTCACATCTTCATGCAATGTCTTCACATATTCAGCAAACTTTACTCCTTCAGCACTTCTTTTTCTTTCATCGGCAATGTCTCTCAAATCAGATATACCTCTTGGTTGTATGCCATTTACAATCTCAAAAGGTGTTTTTCTAGTACTCCTCTTCACTAAATTATTGTATACAAACTCTTCTTGTGCTAACACAAAATCCCAATTACTCGGTGTGTCTCCAACTAAACATCTTAAAAGATTACCCAAAATTTTGTTCACAACTTTGGTCTGTCCATCGGTTTGTGGATGAAATGTAGAACTATATTTCAACTCGGTGCCAAAATTCTTCCAAATGGTCTTCCAGAAGTATCCAACAAATTCACTATCTTAGTCAGAGATAATACTCCTCAGTAATCCATGCAATCTGACAATTTCCTTAAAGAAAAGATTTGCTACATGCACTACATCTGATGTCTTTCTACAAGGTATAAAATGTGCCATTTTAGAAAATATATCCACAACCACAAATATGGAATCATTACCTCTTATTATCTTTGGTAAGCCAAGAAAAAAATCCATACTGATGTCAACCCAAGGTTTCTTAGGGACAACAATCGGTGTAGACAATCCAGTATTCTGACTCACTCCTTTTGCAACTTGAAAAAATCCATAACTTTTCACAAATTTATGAACATCTTTATACAATTGTGGCCAAAAGTATTTCTCCTTAAGCAAATTCAATATTTTATCAATACCAAAATGTCCAGCCAAACCACTACTATGTTTATCTTTTATAAAATTAGTTCTCATTGGTCCTCTCGGTATACACAACTAAATACCTTTAAACAACATACATTCTTGCATAAAATATTCATCCCATTTAGTAGTCCATTGATCTTGAATAAGTTCTTTGCACTTTCTCCATGGCTCAGAAAAATCAGGATCAAATTCATAAGAATCTCTCATGTCATCAAAACCAAGAACTTCAATTTAAATCTCAGTCATCAAAGATCTTCTTCTACTCAATGCATTAGCAACTTGGTTAGTGACTCCACTCTTATGCTTTATCACAAATTTGTAGCTCTGAAAATACTCAACCCATTTCATGTCTTTGATTCAACTTATTCTGACTACCCAAATACTGTAAAGCCTTATGATCAGTATACAACACAAAATCACTTGGTATCAAATGATGTCTCCATTTCTTTAGTGTGTGAACAATAGCATAGAATTCTTGATCATACACAAAATATTTTCTTTTTACAACATTCAACTTTTAACTAAAGAAAGCAACAAGTTTACCTTCTTGACTCAACATAACTCCTATTGCACTACCACTTGCATCACATTCCACTTGAAATACCTTATTGAAATCAAACAATGCCAAAATAGGAAATTCAACAACCTTCTGCTTCGGAGTCTAGAAAATTTTATCAGCTCCATGCATCCACTTGAATTCTCTTTATCTCCTCTCATAGTCTCAGTCATAGCATTACAAATTGAACTGAAATTCCTAATGAACTTTCAGTAAAAACTTGCCAAACCATGAAATGATCTTACCAAACTAGCATTCTCATGTGTAGGCCAATTCAGAATAGCTTCAACCTTTTCAGGATCCATTTTCAAACCATTAGCTGAAATCACAAATCCCAAATATACAATATCCTCTTTCATGAATGAACATTTTTTTAGATTTATCAGCAACTTTTCCTCTTTCAACCTTTGCAAAACTTGTCTAACATGCAACAAATTTTCTTCTTTGATCTTACGGAATATCACAATATCATCAAGGTATATAATCACAAACTTACCCAAGAATTTGTTCATAACTTCATTCATCAACCTCATAAAATTACTCGGCGCATTAGTTAAACCAAAAGGCATAACCAACCACTCATACAAACCTTCCTTTTCTTTGAAAGTAGTCTTCCACTAATCACCTTCTCTAATTCTAATTTGATGATACCCACTTTTCAAATCAATTTTGGTAAAATATATTTCTCCAATCAAAGTGTCCATTATATCATCGATTCTTAGTATAGGAAACCTATATTTCACTGTTATCTTGTTGATTTCTCTGGAATTAGTATACATTTTCCATTCTCCATTCTTCTTAGGTGCCAATACAATAGGTACTACACAAGGACTCAAACTTTCTTTGATGAAACTTTTCTCCAACAAATCTTAAATCTATTGGTTCAATTCCTGATTCTTGGTAGGTGTTAATTGATGAGGTGCCTTATTGGGTAAACTAGCTCCACGGATTAGATCCATGAAATGGTTAATGCTTCTCTTCGATGTAAAACCATCAGGTACATTATCAGAAATGATATCTTCATACTCGGTGAGCAACTTATCAATCTCATCAGGGACACTATCCTCTATTTTCTTACTTTATTTGTTGGGGATCACAACAAAACATACATCATTCTTCTTCAAATCCTTAACAAACTTTCTTCCTTCCATCAAGAAAACTTTCACATATGTGAAAACATTACTAACAGGTTCTTCAATCAAACGTAACAAGATTTGTCTTCTACCATCAAGCCAAATAGTATACTTATGCAATCTCCCATCATATATAGCATGTCTATCATATTTCCAAGGTCTACCCAACAAAATATAACAACAATCCATAGGCATGATATCACACAACACCTTATCATAGTACTTTCCAATTTTCAAATTCACATAACATTGTTCACTTACCAAGAATGTATGCTCATCTTTGATCCATGAAATCTGATAGGGCTTCGGATGTTTCATCCTTGTCAACTGTAATTTAGTGACCATTTCCTCAAATGTTAGATTCTTCAAGCTACCACTATTAATGATTACCTTCTAAACTTCATCAGAAACTCTACATCTGGTCTTGAACAAACTTTTCCTTACCCGATCTTCCTTATTTCTTTCACTCCAGAGTGCTCTCCTTACCATCAAGTTATTTTTCATCTCAATTCATTTGGTGATTCTTCTTGCACCAAAGTGTTTCAACTTCTACCAACCTTCTTACTTGCATGTGTACACTCAAATGATCTATGTCCTTCTTCTCCACAATTGTAACAAGCTCCTCAGAAACCACCTCGGTAGTTACTGCCTCTACCTCTAGATGAAATTTCACCTTTCCACTTGGTCTTGCCTTTATCCAGATTTTCCTTTTCAAATTCAGATCTATTATTTTCACCATAAGATCTACCTCTTCCTCTAGGAAATCTAACACCTCTACCTCTTTGTCTCTGCTCATGTCTCTTATTCAATTTCTCCTCATCTTTCAATGCAAATTGATAGGCCTATTCAATGTTCTCCAATTTGACCAAACTGATCTCTTCTTGGATGGAAACTCTTAAACCATTTAGGTATCTAGCAATTCTTTCCACATCATCTTCATCATGTCTAGATTTGATATCTAATCTATAGAATTCCTCAGTATAT
>BSBK01014399.1:0-37500 GCA_027943335.1 Chamaecyparis obtusa | reverse complement strand
TAATCAATGATCAACTCAAACAATCTTTTGAAATAACTGATCTAGGGTTGATGCACTACTTTGGGTATGCAAGTATGGAAAGAATAAGGAAGAATCATATTTTCTCAAAGAAAATATGTTCTTGATGTATTAAGAAAGTTCAAAATGAGCGATTATAAACCATCTACTACACCATGTGAAGTAGGATTAAAATGGAGTGCTGACTCTAGACAAAAGAAGGTTTAAAAGATTTGTCTCAAGAAGCATTGTGGTTTAAAGATTTGTTGAAGAAACCTACCACCCACAAGCATCTCCCATTGTTATATTTTGTGACAATGAAAGTTCTATCAAATTAACAAAAAATCATGTATATCATGCAACGTGTAAGCATATAGAAGTACATCATCATTTTTCTCAAGACCTAATTGAAAGTCAAGTGGTGAGCTACAAATTTATGGAACAGAAGATCAAATTGTAAATATATTTACAAAAGCATTGCCTATTATAAAATTTTCCAAAATTAGAGACTTTCTACAACTAAAGGAGGTTCTCATCCTCTCCAAATAAACATTATGAGGGGGTTTTGATGTAATCTGATTTTATTGTATTTATTGTATGTTCCAGAGCATTCCAGTCAGCTCAAGAAACTTCCTTTGATAAAGATTTCTCCTCACTGTAAAGATCAAAAACTTCTAAAGGTCTACATTTTGATTATAAATGTTGCAAGCTCCCCTACTTGTCACTACTGTAGGAAAATAAATAAAAGTGTCGCACATACTTCTTCTATGTATATTTATAGAGGCACTTCTTTTTTTCCTCTGCACACTATTAATATATTTGATTTGTTTCTTTTCACTTTGTTTTTGCTCTATTTTATAATAGACTCTTTTTTTTTGTACTGTTATTTTTAGATTCTTCATCAATTTTTCATGTTGGAACATTCCACTATTGGGCTCTTGCCAATAACATAGTCAAGAATCTCAAGAACCTAAATTGGGTTTTCATCGAGACTGCCTTGCTAAATGGCGAATATGAAGAATGACACAACATACTTAGAAAATACAATCAAAAGGAATGGTTCGGATACTCATGATTTCATTATAGAATTTTAGGAGAAGAAGCCCATATACACACAGACTGAGCATTCCGAGGAGGTCATAGTGGCTTGTCTTGATGCTTATTCTCTATTTCAATCTTAATGGAATGTTTTATTTTTTTATGTTTTTAATAAAATTGGAGCTACCCCATGGTAGTAGTTTGTCTAAAAAAAATGTAAAAAAATTGAAGTATATAAAATAACCTTTGAAAATAAGTCCTCTTGTGGGCTTCAATTAGCATCTATTTAATAGTGACCTAATTTAATATTTTTCTTCACCTTCTATATCTTCAATCGTTTTTAATTTGCTACACTCTAAAAAAATGTAGTGCATAAAATATAAATTGTTAGATGATATACTAAATACCTTTAATCAAATAGAGATAAAGCAAGGTTTGAAGAGAATATATGTAGCTACTTAATTAGTAATAATTATTTTCAAACTTATTTTTTATTACCATAATCTCTATTACTCACTAAAGCTCATGTAGAAAGTGGTAACAAATACTATTAAAGTGAAATATTCTAACCACATACAAATCCTATGAAACTAAGGATTGAACATTTGTTGGGAACTCAAAATGTGACTTCATGAAAAACTTCCGAAACAAATTATAAGGTCGTTTGTTTAGAAAAGAGATTGTATAGGATTGTCAAACCATCAACACTAATATAATTGGTGATTGAAATTATTTGAAGCAATATAAAAAGATAAATTTTAAAATCCCAATAAATAGAAAGATTGAAGAATTCATACACTAGTGACCCTTCGGGACATGAGCTGGGGACAGGAAAAACGATAAATGGGAAAAAAGACAAACGGTTAGAGAGCCCAATACATCTATTTTTAAGCTTATAAAATTTGATAGCAGCTATGTACTTCTAAATCATTTTTATTTTTCATCTTTATCCTGTCGAACGAGCCTACTCCAACCAGTTAATTTTTGCCAATCGTCGTTCTCTGAGATTTACTTCAACTATTGTTTTTTATTTTATTGCCGCATCGATCTCACCGTCTCTGCACAAAGTAAATATCTATGGTTCTTGTCCATATGGTTTCAGACAAATTCTCTAGCAATTCCCCAGAAAAGCGCACTCTCCGACGTTTACTGCATACGACTTTGTATATATTACTCCCTTTCATGTTGTTACTGCATATACATTGTTTCTCTTTTGTGCCATATTAAAAACTGTATTATTAAGCTCTTGAAACTTGGGCAGAACAAGTGATGGAGATTTCTTCCACAACACAAAATCCTCCTCGATCTCAACGAGGAGTTTCATCAGTATCAGCCTCCATCCACCAAAACCCCCTTCTCTGTCAACAACAAATTTAATGTGTTTCTCAGTTTTCGTGGAAAAGATGTGAGAACAAATTTTGTGGAACATCTGTATAGATCTCTCTGTGCAGCGGGACTTAGAGTCTTTCTCGACAGCGAAGAACTGGTGAAGGGCAAAGAAATCGGTTCTAGCTTGCAAACAGCCATAGAAACAACTGATATATTCATCCCGATATTTTCCAAGCAGTATGCAGAATCAACTTGGTGTCTCAAGGAGGTGACCCAGATGTGTAGATCCGATGGCGTCATCATTCCTCTCTTCTATGATGTGGAGCCATGCGATGTTCGCTACCCTCAGAGAAAGGGAGGCCCATTCGCAGAGGCATTTCAGAAGCATTACAGCCATTTAGATCGGCATGATAAAAATACTATTGATGAATGGAAGGATGCTCTTCATCAAATCTCTCTCTCTTTCTGTTGGACATGGGGGGAAGAATATGGGTAAGAAGTTTGCCTCCTTTTTAAATCAACCCACACTAAAAACCAAAGGAGCAATTTTCTTAGAGGTCCAGATATAATATTAGCCATTTGTTGGGGGAACAAACTGTTTGCTTACTAAATCCTTCAAAATTAACCTAATCTTCCTGCTTTATACGTGTTCAACTGTTTGTTTAGGTTGATCATAGCTCACTGAATATATAGAAAAATTATAATCAAAGGAGATTAACAACGTAGGATCCCATCCAGGCTACCAGAAAAATAAGCCCAGTTTCTAAGCCAACACTAATTCTTTATCCATATTTTCTGCAATAAAGGAATTTTGTCTTATAACATCAATAACTTTCTTGGTGAGCCAACCCTGTATTTATATAATTTGTATGCATGTGTCCACTTGTTCCATTTTGTACCCTGTTTCTATCATGATAATTATACTAGATTACGGGTTTCTTTTCAGATTTCTTTAATTTTTCGAGATTTGCTTCAGATCTCTTTTAGCCTGAAATCACTTTCATACTCTTTGATCGTGTATTTATGTTGCTCGTGACACTTTCTTGGTATATTCCAGATATTTGATCATGTCAATCCAGGATATGGAATTTGAGTCATGTGAGTCTTGTCTTTGTTTAATTCTGTAGTTTTCAATGTTGCGATCGTGTGGGTATTTTTTGCTCTTTTTCGGAAACAAATTCTCCCAAATTTGGATGTATTTAGTGTCCTGCTAATTTCCACTAGACTACTCATTGCGCTGTAACCAGTCATCAATTATGTCTGGTGATAAACACACTCGGTTTATCCGTAAACACATCAACGATCAACTATTCATTTACTTATTTTTAATTAAAAAATGTATTTCTAATTTCGAATAAATAAGGCATATGTCCTTAATGGTAAATATCAAACCAAGAGTTCGAAAACCTTCATAAGATGGAGATCGTGTTATTCTCACTCTATGCTATTATATATTTGGAATGTAAACATAAGTCTGATTAAGATTAGTTAGATATCTTGATTCTTAATGGCAAGCTTTGCTCCTATTTAAAATATCAAATAGTTGTTGGACTTTGACTAATATGTAAGTTTGTTTTTCTATTCAGAAGAGGTTAATTTTTATTTTCTTTTCTTTCTTTCTGTTTCTTTGATCAGTATGTAAGTTTGTTTAACTATTTAAAAGTCCTACATCAATCATCGGCTCCTCAATACATTACTGACTTGCCCACTTAGAAATAACAGTCCCTAAAAGTAGACTATAAACTGAACTTGTTTGTTTGTTCCATATATTTATCATGGGACAGTTAGAACTCAAAATGACAATTAAAAATTCGAAAAATATCATCAGTCGTGCATTATGCATACGATGCATCGCATACCAACAGGATATTTATTTTATTGGTTAGATCTTGGGATCAACCAAAAGCTTTAAGAATTGATAATATCACAGAGCGTTAATTAGTGAGTAATAGCCCCCACCTGCTCAAGGGATTGGATATTCTCAGTATACCCTCCTTATCAGTTACATCAGCTTCATTACAGGTTCAACGACTCAAGTGTTAAAGTAAAATGCGCTCTTCAGATAGGTTAACTGGCTGCCCATAAGTTATAAAACAAACCCTTAATTGTCCTTAGCAACATTTCTCAAATTTAATAGCAAGATTGATAATTGTGTATGGACAATATTATGTTTTAATCATTTCAAAATATATATATATATTTTCTCCATTTATAAATTCATTAAATTTTAGCTTCATAATCTGGTTGTATTTGTGAAATTTAGTATTCCTTACATTCTAAATTTGAAGGAAGGCGTAATATATGGAAAGTGATTTGCAGGTACAAAGAAAAACTGGAAAGATTGGTAAAAAGAGTTGTGAGAGACGTGTTGAATACCTTGAAGATTACTCCAATAGATGTCCCTAAGCATCTTGTGGGACTTCAAACGGATATATTTGACCTACTCGAAAGATTAGATTTGAATTCATGGCATAGCATAGTGACAGTGGGAGTCAGCGGTATAGGGGGAATTGGAAAAACCACCTTGGCCAAGGCTGTTTACACATAATCTATGCTAGGTTTGATGCTTATTTTCTTTGCTCAGAAAAATGGTATGCTTGTTTACACAGGAGAGAATGGAAGAAATCCTTCAGCATTCACACAATCCCTTCCCTACGCTACCTAGCTCTGCAAAATACAAAAGTAGTTGGCAATATTGGAAACATTGCTCCTAATTTGTTATGGATAAAAATTTAGAAATTGTGAATTTGTAAGTGATATGTTTACATGGTTAAACTTTAAGAAACAGATTGCGGCTGGATAGCAGTTGGTGCCAAGTCAGGATCTTAAGTGTAGAGAAGTGTGCAAGTCTTACGAAAATCCCCAAAACAATTGACAGCTTGGTGAACCTCCGATGCTTGTCTCTGCGGAATTGTGCAGCTCTCACAACACTGCCAAACGCACTTGGTAATTTGTCGCAATTGAAGTGTTTCTATTTGAGTGACTGTTCCAGTTTAACAAGCCTTCCTGATACTCTCGGCAACTTGATGCAGCTTAAAGTGTTGGAGTTGATTGACTGTACTGGTCTAAGAAGCCTTCCTAGCAGTATAGGTGGTTTAGCTCAACTAAAAGTGCTGCGCTTGAGTGGATGTACAGGGCTAAGGAATATTCCCAACACAATTGGCAACTTGGCACAACTCCAACGTTTATTCTTGCTTGGTTGTTCAGGTTTAAAGAGCCTTCCTTACACGGTAGGCAAGTTACAAAATCTTTCGCTATTATCCCCTCCAGATTGGACAGACATAGAAGGTTTTTCATGACGGAGTTGTCAAGTTAGCCCAGCTTAGGGAGTTAAACAGGTAAAAGATATTCGTACTCTATTTTGGAACTTTGCAAGAAGATCTATTTCTATTGGATTGTTTGAAATTTTGTCTCGCGATAAAGTAATGATTCGAATGATTTTAATTTTGCAGAAGCGTCGGAATAGGAAGCATAGGATGGTTGGTGCAGAAGAAGTTTAATGTCTGCTTTGTGTACCACGCAGCAGATGAAAAGGAAATATTGATGGGTTACAAGTACAAATGCCTGCGCACCAGATCACTCCGTATATGCAGAGACAGTGAGGATGACGGAATTGATAGCAGCGATATTCTTGTTCCGGTGTTTTCCAAAAACTTTGTGAATTCGATTGTGTGCATGAGAAAGTACGTAGCGATGCACCGTTCGAATGGCCTTGTTATTCCTCTAGGCCTTCGCAGCTTCACATGCCACCACCATATCAAGTTTTTGAATACGGTGGAAAAGTTGAAATATGAAAGTTTTTAAGATATGACAGAATATTTATTTTTTTCGTCAACATTTTTATCATAGCGAATATTGAACATTTTAATCAACATTAATATCATAGCGAATATTGAACATTTTTTTCAGATTACGACCAGTCTTCCGTTGTCATTCTGTTGCAATGGCCGCTCGATTTCTTGTTCGCAGTGATATTATTGTTCTTTCAGAAAACTTGGCGGAGTCCATTATGTCCTAATTATAATGTCTATTTTCCTCCGCGTCTCAACGTTCCGGGTTTTTTTTCTTTAAAGCTTCGAATTTTTAAGAATTTTGTGGTGGGACTTCTCTCGGCAGATTATCTAAATGAGAATTTTTTTGGATTTACATTTTTTAATTTCGAAATATTTTAAATAATATTCAAATTTATTAATTGATTTTTTTAATTTTAAAATTACGTTTAAATTTTAATTTAATTTCAATTTTATCTTGTAAAATAGTTTTATGTTTCAATTGTAAAGGTATGAGCAAAAGTAAATTTTTATTTATAATTAATTGTAAAATCGGTTTGAATTTCAAACCATTTTTATATTGATAAGCCTATAAAATATAGTTATGTTAGCGAAATGGGCTATATGAAGTTGTTATATTGTCAAAGTTGTTTAATTACTATTCACATTCACTATAGTGCTTTCATATTGTCAATTAGATCTAAGCCAGCTATTCATGCCTAATTTTTTTATTATGTTTTCGTTGCATGTCCACTTCCCTTGCATCGCAAGTCGCATGGCAAAAAATGTGCAAAATACAGGAGATTAAGGTGCAAGGGAGGTTATTTTTGAAATCCAATTAATGGGGCCCTCTAGTTTGTTGACCAACTAGTTATCTTATAGTAGGAAGGCTTGTTTTCCATTTCCAAGAAGTGCTATAATGCATGTTTCCTTTTCTCTAATGGTTCCTTTCATAGTTACCATTTTCGCTAAGTGCATCTAGAATGTGTTTTTGGGGTCCTAGTAGGAGTAAGGGGTGGAACAAGCCAATTTGTGTACCAATGTAATGATGTGACTTTAAAGAAAAAGAAATAATGAAATTGACAACATGTTCAATGCATCCATGCCCAATTTATATTTGATTATGCTGTTAGGGCCAAACATGCTATGGCTCTAATAAGGTTTTCTTAATTATGTCTGGATCTCTCTTGAAGAAAGGTATTTTCTAGTTTGTCACTAGTTGTAGTATACAACGAATAAACTCCCTTTATGACTTAAGAATTTTTAAAATTTCTATAGAAAAGGAAAGAAAGTTTTGTACATTATGCTACATTCTTTTTCTTTAAAGCACATGTTATGAAGAGCCATAGCTAAAAGAGTCATCTCATGCTTTTAATATTTTTCATATTTATATTGTAAAATTGAAGGCCCATGAAAAATGAAATTCATAAATTAGACTTCTGAAAGGGAAAATATTGTATGTACACACACACACACACACACACACACAAACTTGACCATGCTCGTGCACACACATATCCATATACATACATATTATTGGGGTAATTAAGTATTCCTAATTACACTTTACTTAAGATTACTTAGGAAAATGTATTGCATAGTAGTTTGTCATTGGGATGCCTAGGAGTTTGCACCTATATTAGTACATGGTGTAGGAGAAATTCCACTTTAGGTGGTGATATTTTTTATATCATTACACTTTATGTGTGAGATTCACCTTTAGTGCACATATCATACTATCATCTTAACATTCTTTCCATAGTAATGTTTAGTCACTTAGAGTTGGACTTGGACTTTTAATAAGCCGTCCCATATACATGTGATATATGTCAGCATACACTATCTTGGGAATATTCGCTTAATTATAAGCTTCATATACAATATTTCCATAAATAATATAGAATTTACTTACATGACTATAAACAATTTAAAATAGTAATAATCATCATTAGATAGCCTGCATAAATATCTAGAGTCATATTTCCATCTCTCATTCACCATCCTCATACAAAGAACTCCCTATTCATGACATTGATTGACTATGTCACTAAGTCATTAATGTTGGAAATTGTTTGATTATCAATTTGGATTGAATAAACCTATAAATACATAAAGACATTTATACTTAAGCATAATTGAATTGACCGCTAATCCTACATAACATCAAGGAAGACAATTGATACCTCGTTGTTTAAAGAATATTGTCTCCTTATACTACATTTACAACAAAATAAATAATTGAGTAAAGATTGTAAATACATGAATAACACATACTGTCTCCACATGTATGAATTGATGTATTAGACATGGCTTTGTTTCATCCTTTCACCCTTGTGCTCTTAAATTTGTAACCATCCATTTTGCATGGGAAAATCCATTGTATTGTAGAGCTAGACACTCTACAACCCATAGTGAGGGTTTTCATGTTCTTTATGTCCTAGCTTGAGGCTTAGCCATTGGATCAACATGGCCATTTGTAAGACTCGGGCTAGGAGCAATAGCTTTAGGATTTTCGAAGGCATTTTTTTTAACATGCAGGAGTTGTGGAGTAATTTGAAGCCCTAGGTAAACATCCCTTATGTGTTTACCTCACTGTTGTAACAAGAAATTCATGTAACTTTCCATGCAAAGTGAACCAATCAGTGAAACCAGACATCTAAGGTCATTTTGATGGTCATAAGGTGTCTAGAATATTGAGAGACTAAAACTCAAAGTCACAATAGTAATTTCTTAGCAATGGAGGCCTAATTGGCACCTTTAAGTCACTATAATTGCTAGTATTTGAGTGGTTAGCAGTAACTTCCTAGATTGGTGCATTTGAGGATTGATAGAAGTTATTAAAGGGTATCTAGAACTAGTTTGAGATTGGGAATTTGTTTTCTTGTTGCAGAGCCCCTAACTTATTAGAGAATAGGTCCAACAACTTGGAAACCTTACCCTTGTGGTAATCACAACTACTCACATCAAACCCCTCCTAGAGTTGATCTGTCAAAAAAGGGTCTAAGGAAATAGCCAAGGGCTCACACCTTTGAGTTCCTTCCAAACATAATTACAACCTTCCAACCTTCTACAATAACTTGCATCAAACACTTAGCAAGTTCTTTGAGCCAATCTCAAAGAAACTATGGTTCATAGATTTGACCCCTAGTGACCCTAGAGGGAAATAGTGTCAAAGAGATGAAAATCTATTTTATTGATTGGATGGGGTGAAACCATTATTGGTATTATCAAATTAGATCTTATTGGACTTGATCCAAAAAACCAACCCTTACTATTAGGGTTCTAGGGGTGCTTTGATTCTGCAATCCTGAACCTTCTCACCTATACACATGTTTAGGATAGGTTTCAAAACTTCCAATTCCAAGGTCACAAGCCTTGGTTCCACCCCAAAGTACTCTAGTCCTTCAATCTTCTTGACAATGCATAGGCAGCCAAATAGAGATGTCTACCTAATTTTCCTCAAACTTCAACATGGCGCACCTCTTCTTGTAAATAACTTCTAGAATCCTCTTATACACATGCCAATGTCTCATATCACCTAAATTTAGATTTTTGTATTTGTGTCAAGATGAGAAATTAACATTTCTCTATGAAACCCTTGATCTAGGAGGGTCACCTAGACACTCGAAGAACTCCTATAACTCTCTCTCTCTCTTGACCTCCAAAATGGATCAAATCAAAGGCATTCGGCCCTCAACACATGTCAACTCCAGAGTTGAAGATTTTTCCCTTGGAAATCAAGTACCAATCCGTACACACTTAGAATTCACCACAGAATATATGAAACAAAGTATATTTTATTGACTTTAAATGCAAAATTACATCGAGCTATCCTCCACTATCCTAAAAGGTCTATTTAAAGACATTCCCCTATCAATCTAACTATTTTTTAAAGGTTGTGACCATTGGGATTAAGTTTACAACTTTTAGCAATATTTTGGAAAAGTTACCTAGGCAACTTTTTCTTGCATTTTGCTACTTTTTGCATTTCTTGCAAATTTTGCACTTTTTCTCCTAATGATCTTATTAGGTTCCAATACAAGAATACCAAATAGTACATGCTGAGCTAGCAAATTATCCCCTCTCTATTTAGATGCATTCACTGAGTCTTCAACCTAATTCACAACAACAACTCTCTAATCACCAGTCTTCTCAAAACATTCATAAGCTCTATGTCCTTCTTCACCACAACAAAAAAAAAGTACCCTTAGAGGAAACCTTACATGTCCTCTCCCTTGGTTCAACAAGTTTTGGTTCATCTGCAATAGTCAGCTTATCCTTGAACGAGTGATCTTGTTCTTCCTTCCTTGGGAAATTCCCATGTTGTTTCCTCTTCAACTTATCTTCTGCCTTTTGGGCATTACTTATAAGCATCCTTAGCTGAATAAATATTCATCATACCAAGTTCATCTTGAATACTAAATCTCAAGCCATTCACATACCGAGCTACCTTTTCCTTATAAAGTTCTCTATGTCCAAACTGAATATTCAACTTATATAACTCCTCGGTATAATCTTCCACAGTCATTTCCTTCTATTTTAGATTGTGGAATTTATTCAATAACTCAAGTTCATAGTCAGCAGGTATGAACTTCTTCTTCAATTTAGCCACCATCAACCTCCACTGATTGATCATCATTTCACCTTCATCTTCTCTTTCTCTCTGCAATTCTTTCTAGCCAAGAGAAGCATGGCCTTTCAATTTTATCTATGCCAGCCTCACTCTAAGAGAATCTTCAATTTCTTCAAGCTCAAGAAGTCTTCTAACTCACTAATCCAATCAATCAAGTCCTCAGGTCTCAAAGTACCAGAGAAGTTAGAAACTTCCATTCGGTAACTAGCACTTAACCAGGCTCCAGATCTCTGCAACCGACCAGTTCTGTCTTCACCAGATTTGTCCCTCTGATCAGTTCTATAATCTCCACTAGATCCAATAGCCTCAAAGTCTTCAATGGATTTTTCATAGAAATCATTAGTACAAAGTTTCCTTGACATACCACTAATAGCCCTCATAAAATCAGAGACTATCTCGGTCTTTATTGTTTCCATCTCAGTTTTATAATTCAATCTGACCTTCTTAGAAAGCATCACTTCCACATCATCATAAAGATCTTCAATCTCCCTAGGGTCCAATCTTCTCAGAGGCATCTTCCAAGATCTTCATAAACCCAAGGAAACAAATCAGATCAACCCAATCCAAGGTCCTACTACAAACTACCTCAACTCATCGATCTCTCCACACACCCAAGAACTTCAAGCTTTGATACCACTTGATGCAGTGCAAGGCCAAGAAAATATCCAAAGGAGATGTCAAAGCCTCTAGCTAAACAATCAAACCATGGAATTAACAGCAAAGAGAGATTTGATAACAATTTGGATTCTTTATTCATAAAATAACAGATTACATGCAATGTGTCAGGATGTAAGGCCTTCATGGTTATCACCAATTAAAAAGAAAATTATAGTTATGAAAGATCCCTCAAGATCCAATCTAAACCCTAACCTTAGCTTTCCAGAACTGAAACACATCAATCTGGTAGAAACATCCAACAAGATCCAAACTTATTCTCACAAGCCACCAAGTGATCTCCTTATTCCTAAGCCTGAGCCACTAACTCTGCTTACAAATTCTCTAGCTTCAAATTCCCAACTTGAATCTTTTTTATTCCATTTCTTCTGTTTGCCTTCTTTTTCCTCTATAATCTACCCTAGACCCCTCTTATATACTACTTATTCAACCACAAGTCAGCTGGAAGAAAGAAATAACTTCTAAACCAAGTCAGCTCCTAAAACAAACAAATATTAAATGAAACACAAGTAGGATATCAAATAGATTTACAATTAAATAATTCTCCATATCAGCCTCCAGATCTACCTAGGATAATGCAACACACCCTACACAAATTAAACGCATCAAGTCAGCCCAAAAAATCCTCAAGAACACCGATCAGTAAGCCAAACTACTAAGCATCAGTAAAACAACTGAGCAAGCCAGGCATCACCGAGAAAGCATGCCAACTGAGTAACACAAGCATCACCAAGAACATGTTCTACCGAGCACCATAAGTTTAGCCAAGCTCTTTTAGCATCTAAGTGCTTCAGGGACCAATCTCCTTGGGAAACACTACAATCAAACAACACTTCAACCAAGCCCCTCGGTCAACACTGTAACCGACCAACATAGAGATCAAACACTCCAACATGTAGGATTGTTGACTTCCCTATGATGCTCCTGCATCACCTCCTTCCATTACTTCAACATAAGATCTTGAAGACTAGGATCATAAATCCACAAAGGTTGAAACTTGAAGGATGATTTTTTGGAAACTCAAAAGTGAGTAGCAATGAACTAGTTTTGCAAATGATTTAAGTCTTTCCAATATAGAATCTTAGAGCTAGTTGTCCAATTATCCCCCATCTAGTATAAAGAAACCAAAACTCTACCTAATTTATCTACTATGGCTTATCCTCCATCTATTATTCTAGGTAAACAAAGCAATATAAGGTTTGAAATCAATAATCCTAAGAAATTCAATATTATCTCCTAGCATTCCTGCAGAAGGATCAAGTCTAGTATTTACACCCCATTTTTCATCTAGACTAGATATTGCATCAAAGTCCCTTGCTATGGTCCACCAGTGCAAAGGGGAAAGAGAGTGGACATATGTGATATGAGACCAAAGAACAACCTTTCCACTACCAAGGAAAAATCTTAGAAGCCACATTTAGCATACCATCAACAAATAACTTAGATTCTTAAATAAACACTATATCTAGAGAATGAAGAACAATTAATTCTTGAATAAACTTTTTCCTATGGATGATATTAAACCACCTTACATTCCAAGATATTATAATAATTTTTGAAAATGATAGACATGGGAATTAATGGTCTTTATGGAACAAGACTCAACCAAAGTCTCACCAATTAACTTTACATTTTCCTTATCTTTCTTCCTCCTCTTAGTTATTTGGGGATTTTCTAGACCAACGTTTTAAATTATTTTTTGTTGAATTACTAATGTCAACTGAGGCTTCTTACTTTTACTTCCATATAAGGATTCTTTTTTCAAAGTAGACCATGGGCTAGAAATACTTGAGCCTAAACTTATTTCTTTACTTCTATCTCCTCTAGATGACCTACTATCACCAAGGAGATCTATCTATATCCATGGGTTTCAAGATCTGTATCCTAAGTTCTAGCCTAAGGATCCGTCTCTTTCTCATCAATCACTTGAA
The DNA here is from genome assembly GCA_027943335.1 of Chamaecyparis obtusa. Lineage (NCBI taxonomy): Eukaryota > Viridiplantae > Streptophyta > Pinopsida > Cupressales > Cupressaceae > Chamaecyparis > Chamaecyparis obtusa. The sequence goes on along the minus strand of BSBK01014399.1, from coordinate 24,127 downwards.
TCATTCCTTGAGAATCAAAACCTATAGGCATGCTTTCCAAAACATCATCAAACTACCCCAAATATTCAATGATCCCAAAGCTGTTGAACACATAATAGATTTATCTATCCTTAAGGGTTCTCTCCTAATCCTCTATCCTTACTTCTTTTTCTTCTAAAATAAACCCCTCTTTATCCTTTATGATAGGGTTTTTTATTTTATGCTTCCTAGAGAGAGAGGGGACAATGAACATATTACACATTATATATTATACATTGCACATTACACATTACACATATCCCAATCCCAGATCTACAATAATAGGAATAACTTCCATAATAAACACAAATATTTAGCATCACATTGTCTAAAGAACCACATCACTTTTCAGTTGTATCTAGACCTCCACATGCCAGGGTGAAATCTAAACTCCACATAAAAATCCATTTCACTTCCCATTTTTCCACGCCAAAATCCTTCTTAACACATTTCTGAACCAGAACACAAACTGGTCATAACCACAACACTTGATAACATTATTTTTGGATCCCAAGGAAACAACACAACCAAGACAAATAACATAATATAATACAAATATCATCTGCACATCTTCAACCTTTATTTCCAAAGAAAAAACATTCCAAAAAGAACAACTAGACAAAAGTCATCTTCAATTACATATATGTTTTTCACTAAACTACTAACTTCTAAAATTAATATTATAAAACTACAATACTGATAAATATTATAATTCTCATGTGATCTCTATAATTACATACCTCCTCATGTCTAGCACAAAACCTTACTTATTTCTGACCAAGATCCTTCTTCTAAACTTATCTTGACCACTAGATATGTCTGAACATGCCTTTGTCAAATACCTCTATATCATAGTGTTTGAGATCAATGATAACATGAATTAAAAACCAAATATATATATTTCAAACATCAGCCTATTCCCAAGATTAGGTCGACTAGGTCATCCTATTCCCTATAAATCTAACTATTTTTAGTTGCAAATAGTAGTCAAGGTCTTTAACTTCCAAGATTTGATCATTTAATTGGTGCTACTTATTCCTGCACATAGAAAAGAGAGGTAATTATGTGTATAAATGATTTTTCATTATTCAAACCACCCATTACGGAATCAACCTTGAAATTAAAATTAAATATGCTTGAAATGAAAGTTGGCTGATGTAAAGTAGATACTAGATGTAAAATGTAAATGCTTATATCTTTAGAAATAGAATTTATGTCATGATGTATATGAAGATACTTGTAATTGTCTTGAATGTAGTTGCAGGATATTTAAATGTATAGAATAATCATTTATATATTTCACAAATGCATAAATATTAAAATACTACTCAAATATTGAATGTTGTTATGTTTGATGACCTTTTTTAGGAAGGAATAGATTTCTATTAATATTTATGTATTTGAAAGAAGGATATCCTTTCTTATTTGAGGTCTCCTCTACTTTCCCTTCATGAGGGAGAGAATATTTCTATAATGAACTTGAGATTTCCTTCAAAAGTGCCTTGATTTCTTCAAATTTTCTTTAGAATGTTTGAGATCCAAATTTGTAGTAGAGAGATATTGATACTTGTCTTGGTATCCAAATGAAGAGAGGTAGGTTTATTATATACTCCTCACAATTATTTCTAAGACATATACTTGAAGGAAGCTGGTAGGTTTTTATATTTCCCACTTAACTATCAAGAGGCTCTCCCAATTCAAATTTCAGGAAAACCTTAGGGAATAGGCTCACTAGGTCGATCTATTCCTCGTAAAAATTATGAAAATTCAGTTCAAGGGTCTCTATTATAAAGAAAATGCTAGAATGAAAAGTTAAACAATTGGTTGGATCAAGCATAATGAACACAAAAGCCTAAGAACACTAAAATGGAGCCTAATATTGTATCTAATTGTAGGTGCTTATAGTTTAGGATGGTGAAGGAGGTTTGAATTTTCAAATGGCATAATGAATCTTTTGGATCAAAGGAATATATTGTCTCATAAGAAATCTAGAGAAAATAAAGTTGCAATAGTTTTTAGACTGAATATTTGAGAGACTACCATAGAAATTAGATGAAGTTTCGACAAAGGAATCTACATTAAGAAAAGATCTTATAATCACATAAAAATGAAGATTCACAATGACACCAAAGATCAAATGTTATAACTGACAAAAAGTATAGTACATCACCCTGTGACATTTCTTTCATAAATTCATCTTCCTCCCCCATTCACTTGTATAAGTTTTCTCCCTTCTATATTTTATTGAGTTTATTCAATGAAATATTTCTATTCCCATGCTTTCTACTTGAAATTTGAACAACCTCAATGTTCCCATCAATCCACCCTTGGTCTCTCCTCCTCCCAATATCTTTCAACTTCCTCCTATCATGCACTTGTAACTATCTTAATGCATAGGTTACCTTATTTAAAAAAACCAACTTTTAGCTGGGAGAGGTTGTAGAATGTGTCTCTCACCTACTAATTATATTTTCTTGAAAGGTTATAAAGCCTTTTTGATAATTTCATCTTGATCATTTCTTGGAATTATTGTAAACTAGGAGATATTACTTAAGATAGTCTACATGGCCTCTCTATGTTTCTATGTCCTATGTAAACAACTATAATGACAACTAAAATTATCAAATCTTGCTTTCATAAATTTCCAAATATTGTGTTAAAACTCCTATTTTGCATGGGATGTAAGGATGTTGGCAGAGGATGTGGAACTTTTCTTCATCATTACCAATTAAAATTTCTTCAACCAATCTATTTTTTTGCATAGTCTATAATCATTATATTCCATGGGACAAGGTCTCTTTGTATTATATGTATATGTATATGTATATGTATATGTATATGTATATGTATATGTATATGTATATGTATATGTATATGTATATGTATATGTATATGTATATGCATATGCATATGTATATGTATATGAATATGTATATATATGTATATGTATATGTATATGTATATGTATATGTATATGTATATGTATATGTATATGTATATGTATATGTATATGTATATGTATATGTATATGTATATGTATATGTATATGTATATGTATATGTATATGTATATGTATATGTATATTTATATGTATATGTATACATGTGTGTGTGCATGTATGTATATGTATACACACAAAGAGATATATATGTATGTATGTAATCTAAGAGTGAGTGAAGAATACTTGAATTTAGTTTAGAACACATAAAAATCTATCGACAAATTGAAAAGGAAAATATTAACTTACTAGTTATTAAGTTAACTCATATTGAATACATATTTGATAACCATTTGCCTAAAATAAAATTATTAGATCCTATTAATTTATGAATAGAGACCAACAATCATAACATCATGATCATGTAACTTAACTAAACATTTTTACCACTCATTGTGAAGTACTTTCTATTGATAATAAGATCCCTCCAAACTCTCCACCCATTCATTTATTTTTTTTCTATATGAGTGGGAGTGATCAACTAACTACCCATATTATTTTATAATTATTTGTGCATAGGAATAATAATTTATATTTGAAGTCTAAAATTTTGGCCTCCACAATCAAGAGACTCTATTCCTCAAATGATAGTATTTTATTGGTGTGAAGGTTTCTTCTTATTGGAAAATCTTAAGAGAAAAAATTATTTTATGGTGGTGCATGAATATAATAGCTCAAAAAAAGAAGAGATGAAAATATCACTTGATATGAAAGGTAAAGGCTAGTGGAAATCTTTAAAGGATATGTATAATCAATCAAGAGGAATGGAAAAGGAAAATTTTGTAACTAAAATTTTAAGATACAAAGGATGGGTGATTTTGTTTAAAAATAGAGGAAAATGGAGATATGAAGAGGAATGAAGATAGGTAATGTAGGTATGGATGGAGGATATTAATTCATAAGGGTGAGTGGGAGGGAAATTATTATTTTTTGAATACAACTAAAAAGCATGAAGGAAAACCTAAACTTTTTGGTTAGAATAAAATAGGGGAAGAGTGCTATTTGAGGAAATAGTGGATTAAACCATTTAAAATGTGTTTGAGAGAGAATTTATAGACTAGAATATCTATAAAAAAAAGTTATTAGGCATTAATTTTAGTTTAATATAAACACTAAGAATTTCTCTTAGTGTTCATAATAATAATTATAAAATTTAATTTATCAAATATTTTCAAACTAAATAAATAATTATATATAACAACTTGAACAATATAATAAGAAAAACCCAATATAATTAACATGAAAACACTTAATAATTTACAACAAAAAATCATTTACAAATTGAACACTTATACTCTTTTTTTTTTTTTTTAATGAACACTTATACTCTTAATTATACCTAAAACTTTATTTTATTTCTACTCATGAAATTTTAGGATTGGAACATACACCTTTCTCTCTACAAGATAAAATAAAAATATTAATCTAATCTAACTTAAAAACATTAAATGAAAAGTTTTGCTACTAAATTAGAAACATAATTTAAAGCACTTTTATAAAAAAAAAAATTAAATCTAATCCAATTTCAAATTTTACTTTAATACTCTTAAAAAGGAACAATGAAGAATATTGGAAGAAAACTATTTCATTTACACAAATAAACATCAGACAACCAAGTAAACCAAGTTATCAAAGGTATTGGATGCCACATTTATCCATCTTGATCACTTGTGTTATGCCCAAACTATGTTTAAAGAGTGACAAAATGTTCGTTGAATATACTTTTAGTCAATTATGAGAGTTGTTACAAACTCCCATAATAGTTAAATTGAATAAAAAATCAACACTATCAACAAATTGAAAAAGAAAATTTTCACTTACTAAATGTTGAGTTAACTCACCTTGAAGCCATCTCTACAATAAAATTCATTTTTTTCTAGAAACTTCAATGAAAATTCTTGACAAGATCTTAATACCTAATGAATAAAGATTTAGATTCATAACATCATGACCATTCCTCAACTCAACATTATTGCTACTCATTACGCATACCTATTGAAGAGAGGGGAAGCCTCCAAACTCTCTACCATTGCATTGATTTTTTCGACATGTGTTGGAGTGATCCACTAACTACCTAATCAATGTGACAAATAAATATGCATAACTATTTATGCACAATAGTATTGACTTGTGTTTTTATTGTAAAATTCTAGTCTCTACAATACTTTTTGAAATATGGAACATGTTTCCCCTAAGAAAAGGTATTTTAGTATTGTGGGTGAAGCTTTCTTTTAATAAAAAAACCATAAGAGAAAAGTTTTATTTGAGTGGTTATGAATGCAATAGAGAAAAAAATACAAATAAAAATGTCACTTGATGTGTAAAGGGGAAGGACAATGCAATCATTCAAAAGTTATATATCTTCAACTAAGAGGTTCAGGGAAGGAGATCCTCACCACTAAGAATTTTAGGAGACAAAGGAATGATGATTTTATTAAGGATGGGAGGAAAATAGAGATACCAGGATAGTTGAAGATTAAGTAATGTAGGTATGGGTAGAGGATATCAATTAATAAGGTTGAATAACAAGATAATAATTATTTCTAAAATACATATAAAATTAATGGAAGAAAATCCTAAATATTTGGGCAAGGAGGGAAAAATGGAAGACTACTTTTGAAAGTAATCATGGATTAGAACCTTCAAAATGAGTATGTGAGAGAATTTATATACTTGAAATATTTATGTAGAGGATAAAATAGTGTATGGGGTCCTAGAACAATGGATTACACATAAAAGAGACCCCAAAACCAATATTTTACACTTATATGAAATTGTATTGATATAGAAAGAAAATCTAGTTGACTAATATTGAAATTAAGAAATAAAGGTACTTACCTCCGAAAAAGAATCGAATGAAAACCCTATCAAACGATCTCAAAATCTATTGATTCTTGCATGTCTAAAACTGAAACAGTGAGATCTACAAAACCCAAAAATATTTTTCCTAGATTTCATCAGGTCGACTTTGACCTTTTAAAAGGTCAAGGATGACCTCAAGAAAATGAAGGTCGACTTTGACTTTGTTTGTGGATCTCAGAAGCTCGGCAAAAAGGGTATCCAAATCTACTCTTAGATCCAAAGTTCTCCACCTGTACCTATAAGAAAAAGAGGGTTTTTGGTTCTTTGTTTGCGGGGTTTGCCTCATTCAAACCCCAATTTAGGAATTAACCTTGAAATTGAATTAAAATTGCTAGAATAAACAAAGTAAACAAAACAATTCACCTTGCTTGAGTTGAAACCCTTGTGGAGGATTCGAATCCTTGAATCTACAAGAATGGATGAATGTGAAATCAAATATAGGATGTCTCCAATCAATTGTCTTTAGATCTTCAACACCAATCTTGAATGGATCTTGAATTTGGAAGAGGCTTGGATGGATGGATCTTCAACAAGAGAGCTTCATAGAGCTTGAATCCTTCAATGGCTTCTAATTGATCTCCTTGATGAATTGGATTCTTGAATGCTTGATCTTCTTGCTTGCAATTGAGAGCTTGAGAGATTGCTTGGTGAGAATGAGATGATAAAATGAGAGAGGAAGGCTCCCTTTTATAGTGATCTAGGGCATAAGAGGGGCCTCGTAGAAAATAATAATTAAGGGTCCATGGCACAAAAATCTAGAGAGGTGCACATGGAAAGGAAATTAAATTAAAGTCTTGACACAAAAATCTAGGAGGGGACCACCCTTAACATAGAGATAAAATAATTATTTAAGAGCCTTGTTACAAAATTTGAGGTAAGGCTAACCCCAAAGTTAATTTGAGCATTAGGCACAAAACTCAAGAAAGGCTAATCTCCAATAATAAATTAGGAATCCTATACAAATCTCAAGAAAGGTCCACCTCAAATATTAATTTGAGAATTCGACACTTAATCCAAGAAATAGTGGCCCCGAAGAGGGAAAAGATAAGTTTTTTTTAATGAAATCCCGCAACCAGAAACAAAACCTGATGATCCCAGACCTTAGGGTCAAGGTCAAGGTCGGCCCTGACTAGGTTAGGGTCAAGGTTGACCTTGACCTTAGGGTCCAAAACCTCATATTCATAGTCCAGATTGCTAGGAAGAAGTGGAAAATGGGGTAGAACAGGGGGAAAAGCCAGATCCAACTTGAATATGCATTCAAGACATTCGACATGACCACAAACCACTTACTCGAAGGGATAAATGCTCTTAACATGGAAGTGCTTCCATTTTAAGATGATACATTAAGCCCCCACTTTAGCAAGAGTATGGACTCGATGAAAACTCTTGGTAAAGGAGATCATAAAGAAAAAGATAACCTTATTGAAATCAAAGGGACAAAGGAATCCTCAAGCCCCCAGAGACTTGATTCTTTGTCAACTCCAAGATTGTAATAAGAGAGACATCACTAGAAAAAGATAGAAGGGGAAGAGAGGAGTGACTAGCTCACCCAGTAAGATGTTTATATCTCACTATGAACCACAAAAGGATAGGATGGACCACCAAGAAAATACTTGATAGTCACCCCATAATGTTGTGCACCTTCTGGTGACTTTGTGCATGTATGTAGTGCATCTTCTGATGGCTTTTATAAAGTACCCATGGATCCACCTTCTTGTATCACCATGGAATACAAAATGCATGTCTCCTTAGGATTTAGCAACTTATGTGCATTACCCTCAGAAGATTTAATATATTGATGCGTGTCTTTTCAAGATTTAGCAACTTATGTGCGTTACCTTCCAAGATTTAGCATATTGAAAAATTGAAATGTGTGTCCCTTCAAGATTTAGAAACTTATGTGCATTACGTTCTGAGATTTAGCATGCTACAAAACAAAAGGTTAGAACAAAAACACATAATATAGAATGAGGGAGGCCGTATATATGCCCCCCTCATTAATATGGCAAAAACATACTATTTTGACATGTTAAGGAAAGAAAAGAACAAGGATAAAGCCCTTTTCAACATTAAGACAATATCCTTAGACAACACCCAGTCCAAGCCAAGAAGGTCATAGCTCCTATGAGGCCATGGAAGGGATGAATGCAAAGAGATATCATGCAAGAAGTGAAAAACTAACCCTTGTGAGGGATAGCACACTGTTCAGCTTCCAAGGTGAGAGATTTATCCACCATGAAAGCTCAATGTCAAACAATGAAATAGGTTGTGATCAAGGACAAAGATCCTCAATGCGAACCAAAATGTTCATGTATTATTGGATATCACATAATAGATAGATACTGCTTAACCAAGGAAAGAAGTGAATCCCGGAAAGACAGAAAAGAAGGAGATGACATCCTTGCCCCCCAAGTGTAGGAACAAGGATGGAAGGAGACCTATTAGATCACTCGCAACACTATGCTAGACAACGAGTCCCCAAGTATTAGGCTACCATTGTTTACATAATGTGGTGCTCCATAATAGGAACATGAATGTTATTTAGAGAAAATAGTATTGAAATACAACTCATTGTCACATGATATATAAATAACATTACTATCAATGAGCTTCCTAATCTTACAATGTAAAGCATTAATAATATCAGATTTCCACAATCCATTTTTAAATGCATGTGTTTTTCTGGATAAGATTGTGTGTGTTTTTAGCATCAACATTTCATATCACATTGTGATCCATCATCAGGAAAAGAGATTGTAAGAATTGTAAGAATGATGATGAGTGTGTTTTTACAATTGTACGAATTGTAAGAATTCTTACAATTCTTACACTCTCTTTTCCTGATGATGGATCATAGAGTGTGATCTGAAATGTTGAGGCTAAAAACACACACAATCTAATCCAGAAAAACACATGCATTTAATGTAAAGAATGACATTCATTAGTAGAGTGTGTGTTTTTAGCATCAACATTTCATATCACACTCTATGATCCATCATCAGGAAAAGAGATTGTAAGAATTGTAAGAATGATGATGAGTGTGTTTTTACAATTGTACGAATTGTAAGAATTCTTACAATTCTTACACTCTCTTTTCCTGATGATGGATCATAGAGTGTGATCTGAAATGTTGAGGCTAAAAACACACATAATCTAATCCAGAAAAACACATGCATTTAATGTAAAGCATGACATTCATTAGTAGAGTGACCATGAAATCTATGATATAAACAAAAAGGAAGAGTCTTCAAGTGCGAACAACATTTTTTTTTGCGTTTAGGTTTAGTAATCATCGTAGCACGAAGGAGTTTAGGCAAGAGAACTTCTTAGTCAAATTCCTTCACAGTTTCATCATGTTTTGAAGTGTGATTCAAGATGTTCTTAACATTGATTTGTTGTCGAGGATTAAATCCCAATCCATAAGAATGATCATACCCCCTAGTGTGTAAGGGCATTTGAATTCCCTATTTATGCTTTCCACATCCTTGAGCATTAAATCCTTGTTTAACTAGGAAGTGATAACCAGGACCATAATGAGAAGCCATATCAGAAGAAGTCAATGGAACTTCAGTAGTCACTATATCATCATTAGTAGGCTTGATAGATTCATTATGGGAAGAATCGGTGACAAAGTTATTACAAAGGGCTTTAGAAGTAAAAACTTGTTGTTCAAATTCTCTTTGTTTCTTCATAAAATCAAGATCATTAATCTTATATTCTCCAAGAAAAGTAGGAGTGAAATCCAAGGTTCCCCAATCATCGCCAGGAAGAGCATTAGAGGAAGAAGGATTAGGTTTAGGAATAGGAGTAGTGTGATTTTGAATATTAAGACAAGGATTAGGTGCATCATCCACATCAAGTGTATACACCTTGTTGATATGTATAAACTTGACTTTACGATGAAGGGTGGAAGGGATGGTATGCATCTCATGCAACTAGGGTCTACCCAAAAGAAGATTATAATTGAGAGGTCCAAGCATAACATGTAAAGGAGTATTCAGGATGGATGGACCTACTTTGATAGGTAAAGTAATGATTCCTAAAGTGTTCTTAGAAATGTTATCAAAGCCATGTATAGGAACATCATCAGGTTGAATAGTTGAAAGATCGGCGTTAATCGCTTTGAGCATGTCCATGCTACAAATATTAAGCCTAGATCCGTTATCAATCAAGGTCCTACAAATGATACTTTTATTGACAGAAACAAGAACCATAAGAGCAGCATATCGATTCTAAACTTCTTTAGAAGGTAAATCTTTTTGAGTAAATACAATGTCAAGAGGACCCAGGGTAGCATGCATGCATTGTAAGAAGTTATTGATATTCTCTTGATTAGGAGGTGGAGTAGGAAGAGTTGTTAGAGCTTTTTGCAAGGCTTCATAGTAGGTAGGTGAAGTTTGAAGAAGCTCCCATAAAGAAATCTTGGTAGGTGTATTTTTCAATTGGGTTATAAAATCATACTCCTTGCTAGGAAGACGGGGTGGAGGAGGAAGAATAGTTTGAGAAGGTGGCAAGGAAGTAGAAACCACCAGATTAGGTTGAGGATTATTCCTTGTATGATATGTGTGAGCTATCAAATCTTGATCATTGAAAGAATCCAAAGGTTTACCTTTGACAATAATGTGAGGACAACCTTTGACAGTCAACAAGGGTTTAGGATAAACCATATTAGTTGTCTCAACACTACAAATAGATTCACAAGAAGGAAGAAAAGAAGACATCCTAGGAGGAGATGAGGTAAGATCTTGATTCTCCATAGGATCATCACTAAAAGGGAGAGAATTAAGGGAATTCATATCATTCTCCACTAATGCCTCATCACTAGAAGGAATCTCAAATGGAGGTAGAGGATCTATGATATCATCTTCTTTCACTAAAATGTCTGCACAAGGGGAGTGTGTTTTAGAAAAAGAGTTATCATCATGTATCAATATGTCATGTATTAATAAATCACCATCTTGTATCAAATCTTTTTTGAGAAGGAGATAAATCAATGTTGTTATCCAAGGGATCATTCACAATGGTTTCATGAGAAATACAGTAATCAACATCCAAATCCAAAGGTTCATCCCAAATAGGAGGATTATCATCTCTACCAATAAAGCACATTGTAGGGTTGCCATAATTCACTAAAGCTTGATCCTTAGAGAGGGAAGAAGGACATCTAGTAGGAGAAGAATTAACATCAATCCTCAACTCCTCTTCATAAAGAGAAATATAACGAAGATCACAAGTAATAAATGAAGTATTTCTAGGTGTAACACCATGCAAAACTTGAAACAACTTATGCAACATAATAATAAATAGATCTAGATATATCCAAATGCAATCAAATGAAAAGAAAACACAATACGACATCTAATTCCACAAAGCAATGTGAATGTTTTTGTATTTTTGAAGAAATTTTGCAAAAAAATTTTTTGTATTTTTGAAATGTAAATGCAAGAGCATAAAAGAAATATAATCTCAAGGAAAGAAAACAAATGATCTAACATCAAAAATAAAGATAGTAAGTATGTCATGTTCACCAGAATGTAGAGGATAAAATAGTGTATGGGGTATTAGAACAATGGATTTCACATAAAAGAGACCCCAAAACCAATATTTTACACTTACATGAAATTGTATTGATATAGAAAGTAAATATAGATGACTAATATTGAAATTAAGAAATAAAGGTACTTACCTCCAAAAAAGAATCGACTGAAAACCCTATCAAACGATCTCAAAATCTATTGATTATCACATGTTTGAACTGAAACTGTGAGATCTACAAAACCCAGAAATCTTTTTCCCAAATTTTATCAGGCCGACTTTGACCTTTTAAAAGGTCAAGGATGACCTCAGGAAAATGAAGGTCGACTTTGACTTTGTTCACGGATCTCAAAAGTTCAGTGAAAAGGGTATCCAAATCTACTCTTAGATCCGAAGTTCTACACCTGTACCTACAAGAAAAAGAAGGTTTTTGGTTGTTTGTTTGGGGGGTTTGCCTCAGTCAAACCCCAATTTAGGAATTAACCTTGAAATTGAATTGAAATTACTGGAATAAACAAAGTAAACTGAACAATTCACATTGCTTGAGTTGAAACCCTTGTGGAGGATTCGAATCCTTGAATCCACAAGAATGGATGAATGTAGAATCAAATATAGGATGTCTCCAATCAATTGTCTTTAGATCTTCAACACCAATCTTGAATGGATCTTGAATTTGGAAGAGGCTTGGATGGATGGATCTTCAACAAGAGAACTCCATAGAGCTTGAATCCTTCAATGGCTTCTAATGGATCTCCTTGATAAATTGGATACTTGAATGCTTGATCTTCTTTCTTGCACTTGAGAGCTTGAGAAATTGCTTGGTGAGAATGAGATGATAAAATGAGAGAGGAAGGCTCCCTTTTATAGTGATCTAAGGCACAAGAGGGGCCTCGTAGAAAATAATAATTAAGGGTCCATGGCACAAAACTCTAGAGAGGTTCACATGGAAAGGAAATTAAATTAAAGTCTTGACACAAAACTCTAGAAGGGGACCACCCTTAACATAGAGATAAAATAATTATTTAAGAGCCTTGTTACAAAATTTGAGGCAAGGCTAACCCCAAAGTTAATTTGAGCATTAGGCACAAAACTCAAGAAAGGCTAATCTCCAATAATAAATTAGGAATCCTATACAAATCTCAAGAAAGGTCCACCTCAAATATTAATTTGAGAATTTGACACTTAATCCAAGAAATAGTGGCCCCGAAGAGAAAAAAGATAAGTTTTTTTTTATGAAATCCTGCAACCAGAAACAAACCCTGAAGATCCTAGACCTTAGGGTCAAGGTTGAGGTTGGCCCTAACTAGGTCAGGGTCGAGGTCGACCTTGACCTTAGGGTCCAAAATCTCATATTCATAGTCCAGATTGCTAGGAAAATGCTAGGATGAAGTGGAAAATGGGGTAGAATAGGGGGAAAGTCCAGATCCAAGTTGAATATCCATTCAAGTCATTTGACATGACCCCAAAGCACTTACTCGGAGGGCTAAGCGCTCTTAACATGGGAGTGCTTCCATTTTAAGATGATACAATTTATTAAAAAAATGTTAGGCATTGGTTTTGGTTTAATGCACGTACAAGAAAAATCATCTTATTGTTTATGATAATAGTTGTGAAACAAAAATAGATTCAATATTAAAATTTCATTTATCAAATATATTTTAAAAAAATAAATAAACAAAGAACTATTTTGCAATCATAATTAACAAATTGAACAAAATACGAAGAATAGTCAAATTTTCCAAAGAATTAAAAAATATTTTATATGATTAACAAAAATTATTTTGAATTTCAAACAAGGTTGTCCCACAATAGTGAGTCCCACTTTTTGGCCAACTTTGACGCAGAGTTCAACATTCTGAGAAAAAAATTCACTTTCGAACACCTGTTGCCGCAAAACTATTAGGGATTTGAAGATGATGTAAACTAGAGTCGTTTAGAATTTTCTTTCTAGTTTCTAAATATTTTTTAATTAAAAAAAAAAATTAAATTCATTTTTCCTTCTCCTTCGAAAAGTGGTTTGCATTAAAAAACTATGTTTTTAAGGAGTTATTATCACTGAGATTAGCATAACTTTTTTTTAAAATATGATAACGATGTAATTATTTCGAGATTATATTTGCAACTTCAATATCTAAATGATGCAATTGGTTTTATTCATTTTGGATCAATATTTCATAGTTTATTAAGTTTTAAAGTGAAAGTAATTGTAATTTAGACACAAGGTCACTTGGATTGCTCTAACTTGATTTGTGTATATCAAAATTCATTTTTTATTGTTTTCATAGAAAGGTAACACAAATATGATTTCCTACATATTTTTTATAAATTTTTTGTTTATATTTTACTATTTTTCCCGAAGTCTTGAAGAGATAGGTTGTTAAATGACCAAACAACCTATGTTTAGTTAAAGTAATATTTAAAAGTGATAATGAACTCAAAATGTATTAAAATTATATTCATTAGAAAGCTTGTTCTGAATAGCATTGTTTGACATCATCTCTTTGAAACAATCATCTTGTTTAGTCCTTGTTTCAAGCCTCCAAAGACCATTTTTTTGAAGTTCAGTTATTTTCTGAGGGAAAAATTTTAGTTTTTGGGTCTTCATGCAAAGAGCCCCCTTGTACAAAGACACTTTGGGGTCTTCATGCAAAGACCCTTTGCAAAAATCCTCTCAAGTGAAAATCTCAGCAAGAGCGACACCCGTCGGATTTTTTCCTTAGGTACTTCGCACAAAGTATGTACTTTGAGCAAAGTCAGCTAGTAAAATTATTTTGTAAAAAAAAAATAGAATGGTATAAAAGTAAAATATTTTGTTTCTATTTTATATTGAATTGCAATTAATAAATTCACATTTTCTATTATTAAAGACATTTTTTGAAGGACGATTGCTATTTCTATTTTTTCAATAGCATAATTTTGGAGAGGTAAAATATTAGATTAATGTATTTTTTGAAGAAGAATTTTTTTGTTGACAATCTTGTGGAAGACATTTTTTGGAGCTTGAAGAAATGGGGAACAAGAAGGGAAGACAAAGTAAATATTCTAGAAAAAGGTCACCTAGTACTGAACAAAGAAATCATGAAGCTGCATTGACATATTATCATAAAACTAAAGAAGCTAAAAGAAAAGCTGAAGTAGGAGGGTCAAGTCAAGTAGAATAATTGTATATTGAAGAAGGGTCAGGATTACTCCCTACAAAAGCTCAAACAATTGATGTTGGAAAAGGGTCAACATCACGTGCTCCTACTGGTATAGATGAACTTTTAAATTTAGCTCAAACTATAAAGAGAAATATTAATTATAGAAACTTAGATCATTTACTTACAATGGATGTGGAGAATTTGATATCAGTTGCTAATGTTCAACCCTTAAGTCTCGCTAAGAAGAGATCAATGAATATGATAGCAAGAGAAATATTGGGTAAATTTGATAATTTTGAAAAACTTAAACAAGCTTAATTGCTTTCACTTGTACTTATAAACAAAAAGTTGGAAGGGGCATTAAAATTATTAGGTATAGACACATGATCAAAGAAGAGAAAATTTGTTGACATGCAAATTGATATGATTGAAAATCTTAAGAAAGGTTTGAATCAGCTAAGGAAGCGATCTCGAACTATAGATAATTCCATTACAAGAAAATTTATGTTGACATCTATTGTAGGTAACACATGGGATGAAAAAGATAGATATCTTCAGTTTTATCTTAGTTTAGTTTTAATAGGAAAACAATATCACGATATGTTAATAGGAGAATACTTTTGGATGATAGCACCTTGGAAGGCAATTGGTAAATCATGTGTAGAGCTCCTCATTCTGATAGGATTGATGAAGGACTAAAAAAATTGGTCACATCATTTTGGAATTGTAGGATTTGAGCAATACAAATCCACAAAACCCAAAGATCACCTACATACAAAAACCTATTACAAGGAAGTAGAGACAAGAAGAGGGCAAGGGTTTGACTCAAAAATATGAAGAAGAAAATATCCTCAAATAATGAATGAATAGAATGTGCAATGGATCATCCTTATAAAGGAGATCAAAAGCCTTGAAAGGCAAAGCAAAAAAGTAGAAGTGCATGTAATAATTAGTTTAACTATTACATGACTAATGCATGCAATTTTAGCTAAAGAAAAAAGAGTTGACATCTTAAGAAGGGAGTAAAGTTAATTAATACTTTACTCTAACACCCCCCCTTAAGATGAGCAACAATGCAGCAACAAACAATGCAAAAAGAAAGAAAAGGAAACTACAATGTTGAAAGCATAAAAATGGGTCCCGAAAACATGGCCTGATGAGGTACCTAGCACAACCAAATCTCTATAAAATGGAGAAATAGAGAAAACCCAGTGGGAAAAAAACCCTACTCCAAAAAGAGATAGAAAAATGCTGAAAAAGAAATATCTCAAGAGACTCTCTCAAAACCATAAGTACAACCAACCTACCCATGAGAGAGGGATGAGACACCAAAGCCCCCCCCCAGAATGATGGAACCCCTATGGAAATGATTGAACCAATGCAACTCCAATGTGGAAGAAACAAAGGCACAGAACAAGGAAACCCATGAATGAGAGGTTGAACTAGAAGGCCTAACTGATGCTCAAAGGATAAAACATGAGAATCATGAAAGGGAATCCCCAATGTAGGTGGTGTAACAGGTGTGCTAACACTGTCATGAAAGAGGAGATGAAAATCCTCTATAGAATCCTCAACAAGTACACCTGGTGGCTCGATGAATGGAGCCAAAGAGTCAGGCAGTGCTAAAGAAGAATTTTGCTGAAGAGAAAAGACCTCAACAGGATGTGGTGTGGCAGTCATAACAGTGATCTCAGGAATAATACAAAAGTTCAAGTGACTTGATTGCACCACATGAGGCTCACACGAAAGAGGAGAGCTATGCTCCAAAAATGGAGATGATGGACCAAAGTGTGAGAATGTGTAGAGACAGGTGGAATGATCAACTGTCCCTATAGCAATAATTCCTCCTGTCACACTATCCTGAATGAAGATTGAATCTGTAGTGAACTCAACTATCTTCCCTGATCCACTGTGTGTAATATGATAAATCAAGAGAAGGTTTATAGATAGAGATGGGACATACAATACATCATTGAATGTGCCATCCTAAATGCCTACTGATCCTTTCCCATAGACTATCAGGACAGTGTTATTCCCCGTGAGAATATGAGGAATGGGAGAAGCCTCAACAGTAGAGAAGACCCCTTGTGAAGATGCCATATGGTGAGAAGCACCTAAATCTAGTATCCAAGGGACCTGTGAAGGGGATGCAATGGATGCTCATAATGCATGACCTTGTCCAAAATCCTATCCATATTTCAAAGATATGGAGGAAGACTGAAAAGAAAACCCTTGTGAGGTAGAAGAGGATGGAGAGGAAATAATGCTCTTCTAAAGAAGAGCTTGCAAATCTGCAATCTATTTCTCATAGCCATCAAATCTCTTTTGAAAACAATGTGACTCATCATGAGGTCCCTTCTTACAATAGGAACATGTAGGTCTCTTAGTCTTTTGTTTCTCCTTCTTAGAAGAAGATGGTGGGCTAGTAGAGTGCTGTGAAGAGGAATCTAATATTTGTTGAGAAGAGGAATCTAAAATCTACTTCAGCTTCTACTTTTGCTTTCCTTTGGATGGATGGGCAACCAATGCTTGGTTCTTTGATCCTGTTAGAGAGTCCAACTGAGTAAGCTTGGTTTTCTCTCTAGTCAAATGATCACAAAACACCTCAAAAGTGGGCATGGTGAATGTAGGTCCCAAAGCATCCATGGTAGAATGGAAGGTAGAAGAGAAGATCTAAAAGTTTCCCCGAAGCTTAGACAAAATTAGATAAATGCATTCTTTATCAATCTTTCACTTTCCACATCCATGTAAGAAAGATCTCTATTGTTTGAACTTCATCAGAAAGTCCTCAATAGAGGGAGAAGAATTAGGTACAAGAGAGGTAAGCTCTGCCTCAATCTAAAGTTCTCTGAACTCATTGATGGTATCGAATAATGTCTCAAATTTAGCCCACATTTGTAGAGGGGTAGTGCACCCATCAAGATGAAACTACAAGCTGTTTGATACCTATAAAGAAATCAACCCCATAGCCTCATCCATCTTGTTTTGATGATGCATGGATGCATGATCTAAAAGGGCCTCTATAATACTGGCTACACTGCATCTAAACAAGATAGAGCCCTTTTGAATGGAGAAGCCGTGTCATCAAGGTTTTCTATGTGTGATAATTATGTGGGATCATAAGTTCTAGACAAGAAGATGTCTCAGCCATTTTTTTAGAAGGGGTTTTGTTTGATAAATATCTAGTTTAACTAATAGAAAACAAGAAAAATAACACCCCCCCACAAGCCAAAATATTGAAGCCCTAAGCCTAGAATGATATGCTTTATCAAGACAAGAGAAAAAAAGATTCAGATCTAAATCTTGTGTACCTTGAATTTTTTTTGATATAAAATAGGTAGAAATCTAGATGGTGCTCGAAAAGAGCTTTCTGGAACTTCTTTTGGATCGAAAAACAAAGCTAATTTGAGCAAATTAGCACCCCCTGGAATGTAAAAAAGATAATGTGGCATTGACAGGAAAAACAACAAGCTAGATGGAAAAACAAATACTAGAGTAACCTCCATGAGAGCAATGGGCTTGGAACTAGCTTTCCAATGATATCTCGTTTGTCAAAAAATTATGCCTGGAGCTCCCAAAAAGCCAATTTTAGTGAAAGAGGCTCCAATTCAAAAAAAAATTGTTGTGGGAAAAAATCCCGCTGGCCCTTGGTCACATGAGTCCTGGGTGTGGGTGGCAAAGGGGTTGGCCATTGGGGGTTGGGCCCACTACTGGCAGGTTGGTGCTAGCTGCTGGTGTAAATTTTGATGGTTTGGTTGCCCAGTGGTCTGCAGGCAATGATGGTCTCCGGCGGTGGTGGTCTCCTGGTGGTGGTGGTGCCTGGCGGTGGGCTGAGTGCAGGTGGCACAAAAAAAATTTCTAATTTTTTTATTTCACCACTTCGTACGATGTTAATTTATTACCTCAGGGTGCCGTGAAATGTCGTATGACGCTGGGGCAAAAAAGAAACAAAAAATAACGTCCTACAGAGAATACCAGATCTAAGAAATATAATCAAAACCTCTCAAATCCGCCAAAAAATCTCTAATTTGAATCCTTCAAATGCGAACAAGCTTGTAGCAAATTAGGCTCTAATACCATGTAGGATTTGAGCAATACAAATCCACAAAAACCCAAAGATCACCTACATACAAAAACCATATTACAAGGAAGTAGAGACAAGAAGAGGGAAAGGGTTTGACTCAAAAATATGAAGAAGAAAAATATCCTCAAATAATGAAGAATATAAAGTAAAATGGATCATCCTTATAAAGGAGATTGAAAGCCTTGAAAGGAAAAGAAAAAAAAGAAGAAGTGCATGTAATAATTAGTTTAACTATTACATGACCTAATGCATGCAAGTTTAACTAAAGAAAAAAGAGTTGACATCTTAAGAAGGGAGTAACAGTTAATTAAGATAATTAATACATTTACTCTAACAGGAATGATAATAAACATCCTTCATCAAACACTAGAGATGTTATCAGACATATAATTTTAGCTAATCAATATGAATATCATACGAAACATTGGTTAGGCACAACACAACATGAAATGTATGTGTCATTTTTGTAGTTCAAATCCTAATATAAAGATTGGGCAAACATTGTTTTGAAAGATTGAAGCCATATTATATCAGGACAAACAAAGTGTTTGAAACTTGTTGTTGTCATTATCATATTGAATTTAATCTCCACTATTAGGTTTTTTGAGAGTTTGTAGAAGACACTTATGGTTTTGAAAAATGCTCCTCCTACTAGATGAAGTGAGTTCATCTCATCCATTTTATGTGACAAAAGAGATGATGTAGCTGGACAAATAAATTGCATAAAAGGAATATGCCAAACTTGTGCCAATTTGTCTCTTTTTCCTTTGAAAAATGAAAATATTGATGTAACAAAGATGGTAAATTGCAAGAGTTACAAATATATAAAGAATGAAACAAAAATTGGAAAAGAATCCAAAAGGTTAGAATATGTCGAAGAGGAGAAAAATGTTGGAGTATTTATGGAAAATTTTAAAAAATTGATTCAACCCTACATTCATCATGCTTTGTTTGTAAAGTGGCAAGCCACAACAATTCAAACACTGAGAGAAAATTTCTCACTTAGAACTATTGTATCAGTTGTTGATTTTGCAAAAATTTATTCTTTTGTTCATCAAAAGGAAATTCAGTCAGAAATACTATTTTTCAAAGGAAATTACTATTATGATACATGTGTATTATTGACATGCACAATTAGATTTGGATAGTATTCAAAGAACATTTGAAACTGCATCACCCACACCACCTAAGATCCTGAACCTCTCTAGTAATGAGAAGTGTAGAGGTGACACTAGCTGGAGGAGAGTGATTGTAGAACCTGAACCATCTAGATGTAATAACATATCCATATATGACCCCGACATTAGTGCCAACATCCACCTGACCCAACCCATGTAGCTGCTCATCAAAAGTGTATAGGCCCTCAGTGGTGATGCATAACATCTCCAACATGTATACCTAGCTCTATAGTTGTAGAGTGATCTATTGGTGCACAACACTATGCACTATGATGTGTCTAACTAGTAGATGGTACATCCTCTATTGGTGGAACTATAGGACCTTGTGCAAGTGAAATGAAATCCCCAACTGAATGTATTGGGATCATGTGTGTGTCAGCAATATGAGAATAGTGTTGCATGAGATCCTCCAAAAAGTAAAGGGCCATATCTAAATGAATATGATGACTTGATAGTGCTCGTATGTCTCTAGGTATAGGAAGACTTGTAGCTCTATATGTCTCCTTAGTCACACCCTATAGTAGAACTAGATGAAGCCTCAGAAGATGATCTGGCTCTACTCGATCTAGTCAAAATATATCTGCCCACTAAATCTAAAGTGATGGATGTGGCTGCAGAAGAAATTTATCATATACTATCCACAAGTCCCCTCTGAGAAGAAATGATGACTATATCTATAGGTAGCATCCATCATCGGTTGCCACTACTAGAGTCCTTGTCCCCAACTAGTTGTCTAGGATACTTTACAACTCGATCAGCCTTATGATACTAACCATGGTCTACAACCCTACCGAGCCCCTGACCATAATATGTTGGGAGATCTAAATAGTTGACCTTGAGTCCCAAATGGAACTAAGCATACAACTATTGTGCAAAATATAATGGAATCTAGTTATTATTTGGATAACGGACCTATGTGCTGCAAGAAATTAAGGGTAAATCATACATGCAATCTGAGGAATCACACACTATGTGACTTGATATGCCCTCATTGTGGCCCTCCCCTCATAATATGGTAAAACCTCTCATTTAATGGTTTTCCTTGGGGACAAGCTCTAAAACCATCACCAAGGAAACATCACCTGAGACCTTGTCCCCTAGACTCTCAATAAATGGTCTCAACTACCTAAGGCATGAAGGAGGAGTGAGACCTCAATTTGGTAGTCATAGTCTCCCAACTGGTCAATATAGTAGCACAAGTATCTCTATATATACCATCTCCTGAAGATGTACGGATAGAATCTCTAAGTTGAGCCATCTCCATATCAACAATATGAAAATATGGTCTACATATCAGTAGTTGAGGTACCCCTGAGTGGCCATCTAGATACATAACATGTGAAAGCTAAGTGTTAATAATTAAGTACTTGATTACATGTTATAAATGCATGTTAAATGGAAACAAATATCTAAATATATAAAATTATAGGTCCTATTAGGTCACGTAAGTGGTCTTATTAGGTATTAAGGGTCCAAAGATGTACTAATTAGGTCTTAAGGGGTCGTAGATAACATAAGAGATCTTATAGGCCTTAAGGGGTCATAGATAACATAAGAGGTTGTAAGGGGTCCTAAGGGATCCAGATAAGAGTCCTAGAATGTTAATGGGTTGCAGGTGCAATAAGGGATCTAGATAAGGGTCCTAGAGTGTCTTAAGCCATCGTGGTTAACATAAGATGTCATAAGCTATATAGTAAAGGTCCTAGAGTATCTTAAGGGGTTGTGGGTAACATAAGTGGGTCCTAGAGTGTCTTAAAGGGGTCATGGGTAACATAAGGTGTCATAAGCTATAGATAAAGGTCCTAGAGTGTCTTAAGGGGTCGTGGGTAACATAAGATGTCATAAGCTATAGATACTTGGGTCCTAGAGTGTCTTAAGGGGTCGTGGGTAACATAAGATTGTCAAAAGCTAGAGATAAAGGTCTTAGAGTATCTTAAGGGGTCGTGGGGTAACAGAAGTGGTCCTAGAGTGTTCTTAAGGGGTCATGGGTAACATAAGCTATCATAAGCTATAGATAAGGGTCCCAGGAGTGTCTTAAGGTGTTGTGGGTAACATAAGAGGTCCTAAGTATAGATAAGAATCCTAGGAGTGTCTTAAGGGGTTGTGGGTAACATAAGAGGCCCTAATTAGTGGACTAATTGGTCATAATTGGTCATAGTAGGTCCTAATTGGCTCTAATTGAGTCTAATTAGGTCCTAATTGGTTCTAATTGAGTCTAATTAGGTCCTAATTAGTTCTAATTGGTCATAATTAGTTTTAATTAGTCCCTAATTGGTTCTAATAGGTCTAATTGGGTCTAATTAGGTCCTAAATTTTGTTCCTAATAGGTCCTAATTGGTCTTGGTATAGTTAGGTCTAGTTAAGTTTAATAGGTCCTAAATTTTGTTCCTAATATGTCCTAATTGGTCTAGTTACCTGTCTAATTGGTCCTAATAGGTCTAACTAGGTTTAGTTAGGTCTATTTGGACTTAATAGGTCCTAATACATCTAATTGGTCAAACTAATGTTGGTTAAAGTCCTAATAGGTATAATTGGTCCTAGTTAGGTCTACATGGTCCTAATAGGTCTAGTTAGGTCTAGTAGACATCCAATTAGTCTTAATAGGTCCTAATTAAGACTAATGGGTCTTAATAGGTCTTAATATGTCTTAATAGGTCCTAGAATGTTAATGGGTTGTAGGTGCAATAAGTGGTCCTAGAGTGTCTTAAGGGGTCATGGGTAACAATGGGTCCTAGATGTGTCTTACGATAATGTAAGGGATGGATAAGGGTCAGGTAGAGTGTCTTAAGGGGTCAGGGGTAACATAAGAGGTCCTAAGGGGTCCTAGGTTTCATTAGTAGATCCTTGTATGATATTAATTGAATCTAAGATACATAAATGTGTCCTAAGAAAACCTAAGATATGTTAATAGGGTCTTGATGATCTGAATGGGTCATATATGTCTTTAAAATGTCGTAAGGGATATATAATGGTCCAACAATGTTAATGGATCATAGATGTGATAAGTGGTCTAAGGGATCTTAGGTTGCATTAATTGATACTAGTATGCCTTAAGGGTTCTTGTGGGAAACGATGGGTTCACATATATATTAACAGAAGCTAAGATAGATGAATGTGTCCTAGGACATTTTAAGATATAATAATGGGTTGTATGGGTCCTAAGGGGTCCTATGTGTCAAGTAAGATGTCATAAGCAATACGTAATGGTCCTAGAATGTCTTAAGGGGTTGTAGGCTCATAATAGGTCCTAAGAGATCATAGGTTACATTAATTAATCCTAGAATGTCGTAAGGAGCCTTGAGGGAAATAATGAGTCCTTGTATGTATTAATGGAAGCTAACATGTACATCAATGGGTCATAGGATATCCTAATATGTATTATACGATCTTGAGATTCCTAAGGGATCCCAAGTGTCTTAAGATGTCATAATGGAGGAATAAGGGTCCTAGAAACTTACTGTACTACAATTTTTTAACATTTTCTAACATACTACTAGATCATTTTCAAAAATTTAACTACAATTTTCTAAGATTTTTACAATCTAAAAATTATTTAAACAAATAACTAACTAATATTTACTAAAAATGCATGTACATGTGTGAGAGAGAGAGAGATTCCTAATATTTACAACTTTAAAATTGAAATTTAAAAACAAATATTTTTTAATAATTTCTATAAGATCTTAATGTTTTCTAACATATTCTAACATTATATACTATGATTTTTAATATTTCTATTATTTTATAATATTTAATTATGATTTTCTAACATTCTACTATTAATTTCTAACATATTAGATAATATTTAACTACAATTTTCTAACATTTCTACAAATAAACAAATTATTTAAAACAAATAACTAACTAAAATAAATATAAAACATATTATTTACAATAAAAAATGAGAAAAATGTATGTACCTGATACTGCTAACAATCTGAAGATGTCGAAGAAGCTTGAGAGGTACTGGTGTGCTGACGTGCTTCGGTCTTAGGCTTGGGATCCACAAAGTTTGACAGTAACAATGAGAATAAAAAAAACAAATGCCAGAAATATAAAAAAATACAGCCCAAAGGGGCTTCGCGTGAAGACCCTCTTCGTGCAAAGACCCCTACGTAAGGTACTTCATGCGAAGAGGGGTCTTTGCGTGAATCCCCTTGTCTAGGGTACTTCATGTGAAGTGGGTCTACCACTTCGCGGTGAAGTATCAACTTTGTACGAACACTCTAAAGTCTTTTTTTCCCATCTCGTCGATTTTGTTCCTCCCTAAAGTGGGACATAGCTTCGTGGGATCACCCAACACTTTATAACT
>BSBK01014398.1:22500-55000 GCA_027943335.1 Chamaecyparis obtusa | reverse complement strand
TCGAGATCAAACCTATACTAACATATATCTTTCTTCATTCACTTTGTTATTGTTAGCTTAGCTTACATATTGAAATTTGTTTTTGCATTGTTTTATTCAACTCAAATTTTATGCTCTTGAACGCTACAACCTATGTTTAGTTTCTAGCCATCAAGATGATGTATCTAATAATGCAAGTTGTACAACTAAAAGTCAATATAAAAAAGACATGTATTTGTCATGGATGTTTAAAAATTTCCTATTTTGCTTAAAAAAACACTTTCCTTTGTTACAACAAGTCTATGTCTAATGTATCTATAAAAAAATCCAAATTAGAAGTATAACAAACTCATGCATCCTCCATATTAGAAATTTGCACAACCCAATCTACGCTTGCTTTCAAAGGAGATGTGCTAGCCATCTTTGGCTCTGCCTTTGTTAAAAATGTTGCAAGATAGCTAAAAGTACCAATTGTTCATATTGAACTTGTTGACAACATTGGTCAAATGACCATAACAAACTTAAACAATAGACTAATTGAAATAATTCTACCCCAATTAATGTTTGTAAAAGTTATTCATATAACCAACTTCATTGTAAAAAGAAAATATTAGTATGAATGTGTGGATGTTGATTACCATCTCCAGTTCGTACCACAAACCACTATCAAAAGTATTGCCATAGTTTGCAAATAACAAAAACTTACACCAAGCACAAAAATATCCCAATTAGTCAATTCAAGCAATACATATTTAGTTGGTACAATAGACATTCTTGTAGCAAGTTGTAGTCAAAGTCCAACCTAGTTTCAATTGCATGTAAAATATGGGGAGTACCTCTTTGACACAACCATTGTAAGTAATACATATAATTATATAAGAATCTATTACATGCTTAATGCGTTAAATTTTTCATGCTCATGTAGACAATTTACCTATGCATTTGTTTTGCAAGTTATAGTCTCAAACACACATTCCAATACATACACAAGACTTGAGAAGATCCTTGCTTCAACAGAAACACCTTTGCTCTTGTTAAAAAATGGTGTTCGCATTAGGCCAAGAGGAATAGACACAATAAGATCAACATTATCGACATACATTAATGAGGTAAATGATAATTATACTAAAACAAATCTTCAAAAGCTCCTCATGTCCAATATACAAGTAAAAATAAAAAAATTCACATATTGCATACATCCTAGTTTTTGCTTTCTTGTATATCCCAACATGCTTTAACATTTCTTGTTTTGTTCTGCTCACTTGTAGGTCACTAGCTTGTTGAAATCCAAAAATGCCCACTTTCATCATATCAAACCCTATGTGTGAAATGCTACAACATAATATCTTTGACCAACACTATTGTTAACAACACTAGTTATTACACAACATGTGCAACCACAACAACTTTTATATATCAACCATATTTGCAATGCATCATTGATACTACAGATGGCACGGTTCATTACAATCTGCATATTGCAAACTTACAACATAACTTTTTAGAGCTTACGAATGTATCATTTGAAAACTACAAGAAGGACACGTATGCATTTGTATATGCTCTACATAAATTCCAAATACAAGGGACTTTCACAATTACAATGAATAACTCTATAACTGCTATTACACTGGAAAGTACAAATGTAATGTTTTGAACAATAATATTGTCTTATTATTTAATTTGTAAACACAAGTCTTGTCACTAACCAACATGACTAGATTTGTTATTTAATGTCAATTGCATAGTGCTTAGGGAAAAGAAACACAAAACAAAATGCAAAAGTTAAAAAAAAAAAGGTTTTTCTCACATGCGTTCTCTTATAGGTAAAATTGTTCCCTTTCTTGTTTGTATTCCTTGTTCGTTTGCTTAAAATCTCATAAATTTGAATACAGATTTGAATTGGTTGCATTGACTCATATATATGAAACTTGACTTATGCAGTACACATTTTTCACTTTATTCAATCCCAAATGTTAACCAGACTTTAACAAAACCATTTTTGTTGAAATGACAGTTTGAACTTGAATATTTTATTTTCAGGTAAGCACAATTTATTGTTTGCTTTTTTGTCTTCTAACCTTTTGTGAATCTAATTATTTTCAATTGTTTATTAAAATACAACTAATGGGTTTATGATCTTGGATATGCGGAGCTGGTTTTGCTACGCGCATTTCACATGACCAAAATAGCTATCTTGTTCCACCAATTGAACAACAAAATGAAAATGTAGAAAACATAGTCTTTATTTTGTACTCCTAAGTTGCTTTTGTACTCCACCTTTTATACTCTCGATTTTGAACAAAGAAAAAGTTGTTGTCTATGTAACTACTTTGTCTTGTTTTACTTGCAATTTTGTGCTTCTTGATTTGCAAATAAAAAAATAAAAGTTTATTCCATTGCTTTGTTCCTTTCTACCTTTTTAAGGCAAGGACTATATCTCCAATAGAGCTCTTGTTAGAATCATATAATTGAATTATAAATATGGTTTTATTAATTAACTTTTATAAGCCTCATAATAAAATTATATTTTTCTATTAAGTTAATTACGATATTATAATTTTTTTAATTTAATTTTTTAAAAAAGATTTTATTAAATTTAATATTATACTTTAAAAAAATAAAAAATCAAAAAATCAAAAGCTATTTTTCATCAAATATAATCATAATATTTATAAGATGGAATGATAACATTTATCAATTTTATTCTTTCAAGTCATATATCTACTACCTAGAAAAGACCCTTTCAAATATATGCTAAAAATATTATTCAAATTCTTGAGACATTTCAAAGAAAGAGAGTAAGGATGAAGCTAATTTCAAGGATAGGGGCTCATTGTCTATTCCTCCAAAACAATAGTTTTGGGAATGAATAATTTAAAAATAAAATAATTTAAAATAATTTAGCTAGAAAAAATATTTGTAGAATTTTGTTTTTGTTTTAAATTGAGGTGTGCCAAGTAATGTGTGAATATGTTAAGTGTTTACTATTGATAAGTAGGAGATATTTTTCACAAGTCAAATTGTGATATTTTTTTGGTCTATAACAATATATTTTATTAATAAAAGAGTGAATACATAAGTAGAGAAATATAGCACGGAGGCTTTACAATTTCGCAGGTGCCATAACTAGGCATAGCAACATCAAACTAGAGCCTAAAAGAAACAAACAAACATAGAGCATTATCAGCCCTCGAGAAACAACCAAAAGAACATCACCACCAATAGAGGGTCAGATATAAGCATAAATTTGCCCAGCCTACAATTCCCATCGATTTAGAGAAAAAACCATCTATAGCGAAAAAAACAAAAAAATGCCAAAATCAGAGACTATAGAAGCACCAAGCTAGGAAGAGAAGACAACATAAAAAAAGGAGCAAAAGTTTCCCTTAAAAGGGCTTCAGACAACAAAATTCCTTTTCCCCTATATCTGATTGTGTTTCATTCGAGGAACATCAACAAAAACAACCTTATTCCACTCATCCTTAGACTTGCATAAATTGTCAACAAGGACCTTCAGATGGCACCACTTAACACCAATGTCCTACTGGTAAGAAACCTTATCAACTTTTCCCCACCACTAGAGGAAGGGGATGCGACCATACTTGAATCCATCCTTGAGTTCCTCGAAGCATTCACTATAATTAAACCCAACACATGGTTCAACCCACTCAAGGATAGAATCCAAACCCAACAACAACTCTTTATAAAAAAGGAATTCAAGGAGAATTTTTACCTCCCTCTCGACTTCACCTAGTTACAAAGCACAAGAAACAACCAAGGAAATGATATCAATGTTCAACCAACATTTTGTAAACCGCTCTTGATATTGGCTTCCCAAAACATCTAAAACAACCAGGGCCAATGTATCATCCTTAATGTTTAGCAACCCCATAATGCATTCCTTACTAGCTGGACCTTCAACCGATTTCTGTTGTTTCAAAGTTCTAACAAAGAAGGTAGCCTCCATCATAAAAAGAACTATGAATAGAAATAGTTGAAATGAGAGAGAAATATGGAAACATATTCTTGGGAGGAGTTTAAAACAACGTCAGAGCTAGTGTGAAGGAGAAGTAATCGGACACTTCAACTGACACCATCTGACTTCAAAACATCAATCCAAAAAAGGCACCATCAAACTCGAGAAATCCCCAAAAAGAATAATAAATTCCCACATTAAATCAAATCAAGAGTAGAGAAGCAGTCATCAAAAGGCACATGCTAATGCATCCAGAAGAAAGAAGCAAATCCTTGAAAAACATAAACTACCAAAAGAGGAGAAATGACATGGACAGATCGAGTCAACAAGCCCACAAACCAAAGTTGACACATCCACCTCCAAGCACTTCATCAATACAAAGCCAGGAAGTTAGAAACCCACGCTTAGGAGAAACCTTAGAAGACAAAGGGCTTGACCTGCCATAAAAAAGAGAACAAATGAACTAGGACCTGAATCAAAGGGCACACTTAAAGGGTCAAAAAATTAGAAGAGAAAAACTCCAAGCAGACCAAATTGATATGCTCAAGATTAGTGGCCCATTTTGAAATAATATCCACCTCCACATTGCCTTCTCTACGAACATGACTGGTTTTGAAATTAGAAAAAGAATAAAGGATAAGAGAGATCTCCTCCATAATATTAAGAAGTTGTCAAGCCTTAACACCACCATTATTGATAGCATTCACTATTATTTGTGAGTCCCCTTCAAGATGAACCCATTGAAGCTTCATCAACTTCACCATTTGAAGAGCCAATAAGGTTGCACACGCTTCAACAACATTTTTGGTGCCATCCTTAAGTCTTTGGGCCGCTAAGGCAAGAACAATCCCATTACAATCTTTGACAATCACACCTGCCCCCGAGGGGCCAGGGTTGCCCCTTGAGGCCCCATCAAAGTTGATTTTAATCCAACCTTGATCCAACTTCATCCATTTCACCTACTTCCTAGAATTAGTAAGTGCATCAACATCTTTAAGACTCCCATTACAAAAATTCAGACTAGGCCAATTACAATGGAGCAACCTATCATCCTTAGTATATACATAGCTTCCATTAGAGGAGAGAAGAGCAGCGTTCATTATTTCTTCAATAGCAATAATGATGCTTGACTTGAAACTGTGGATGGATCTTTCCTTTCCTTGAAAGATCCTCTTGTTACGCTACTTCCACAAATCCCATATAACAATAGAGGGGATCACCTTCCATAACCCATACAAAGTAGTAGATTTTAAAGGAACCAACCAACTTTGAAAAACTTCCTTAACCCCACGTTGCATGGGCCCTATCCAGTTCTGCTTCTCCTTGATCATAGCCCAACATTCTTCTACAAAAGGGCACTATAATAGCAAATGATCAACATCTTCAGATGTTGACTTACACAAAACACATTTAGTTGGCCCTTAAAGCCCAAACCACTTCCTTCTTTCAGCTATCAAAATACTTTTATGAACTTCCAACCAAGCAAAGGCCCCGACCTTTGGCAAACAATGCTTATCCCAAAGTAGATTGGTGGGCCAAAGGAAAGGAACATCCTCCTCTTGGGATAAATAACCAAGCTTCACAGAGTATTTCCCACTCATGGCCATACACCAAATCAGTTTATCATTCTAATTACTTCTGACAAAACTCTATTTCTGAAATAAATCTTCCATTAAGGTCCTTTGTTGCACTGTCAAGTTTAGATCATCTAGACATTTCCAATGCCAGCTAGGACCAAGAGTAGAATTCCTACACTCCAATTAATTAGACACTTTAGATCCCCATCTACTAGTAAAAAGAACTCTCAAATCATCAAATCTAAAATCATCTTTTAAGATTGGGTGATTGTTCCAAGAATCCTCCCAGAACAAAGAATTAGAGCCATTACCCACATGCCATGAGACATGCCTTTTGATGACATGTTTGCAATCTATAATAAAATTTCAAATTGCAGAGCCTTTAGGAGGATTGACAGTAGTGAGAATTTGTTCATCATTGGGGGAGTCTAAGTATTTTGACCTCAGAATTTTAACCCATAAGCTGTCCGGTTGACTGCATATATTCCACACCAATTTTGCCCCCAAAGCCAATTTCATCTTCCTCCAGTCTTTCAACCCAACTCCACCATTGAGTGTTCTTTTACAAATGTTGTCCCAAGCAAGGAGAGGCCACCTGTCTCCTTCCTCTACACCATTCTAGAAAAACTTCCTGATTCTACTTAAGATAGCATCTAAAACCTTATGAGGGATTTTTAAGTAGCTCATTGAGTAGATGGGAATAGTAGAGACAACCACTTGGAGGAATAGAATCCTTCCTACAGAGGTGAGCTAATGAATTTTCCAACCCTCCATCCCATTAAAGAAAGAATTGGTGTAGGGGCACCTAATCAGTATAGGGCCCTCATCACATGAAATTTTGTTGTAGAATTCTCTTAGTGAGCCTTGTAAATTAAATAAGGGTCTGAGGACCATTTGTGTGATGGCAATATAGGTTAGAGGGTTAGAGGTCTTGAAAGTTCTTTTGAATAGGTCTTAAGTCTAGATGGTTTCGATGTAAGATGATGTCATCCTAAATCATCAAGGGGTTAATTAATGTCTTTTTAGAGTCATTTTGGATTTGAGTCAGGCATTCAATGCCTAAGAATCATCTAGCTGAAGGCATTGGCCTAAGATAGCTAAAAGATAGCTCATTTGTAAAAAAAAGTTGTAAAAGTTGCACTTTGCAACTTTGTAATGTTGCTTGACAAAATTTTGTAACCACCTCCTATAATGGTGGATTTGGAATTTGGTCTCGATACCAAACCTAATCATGAAGCCTAAGACTTTGGAGACAGGATATAAACCTAAAAAATCCTAATATTGCCATTAGGTGATCATACTATACGGACAAAGTGCTGAAGAAACAAGTTTGTGTGTGTAAATGCTTAACAGAAGGTTAATGGAAGAAAGACTGTGTTAATTTTCTTACTGTTATCACTTGGCATTGCATCTTAAGCTTTGTAAAGATTTTTGAATTCATTAGTTTAGGTATGTGTGTGTTTTTCATTTCAAGTTTTGTAAATATTTGTGTTTTGTGAGTTCATTGTCCTGAATCAGGCAGTTGGTATTGTTTAGCATGTAACTCACTATCCCATTGTAAAAAATAGTACAGCCTCTTAGGGATAGTGAGTGTATATTATGTACTTTTCACATGCATGAGGAAGGGCCCTCAAGTGTAGTGGAACCATTTTTAATCTCTTGCCCTAGGCGAGCCAGTGGTTGCTTGGTTAGGGAAGAGTGCAGAGCTTCAAGATTGCAAGGTTGTGAAAATATACCTAAATGGAAGCATGGATTTGGTAGAGGGATGATTTAAGGTTCCTTGGTGTGTAGGAGGATCTTTCACCAATCCGTTAAGACACTAAACCAATTCTAAAACTCAGACAGGCCTTAGAAGACCTAAAACCTTTGAAAAACCCTCAGGCAGAGTTAGGGCATTGTACGACCATTTGGAGGCCTAAGACCCTAAAAATCCTTGAGTCCTAGACAAATGAATGGGAGTCCAAGAAGGAAGTTAGAGTTTTTTAATGGAGAGTTTTTGAGTTATTCCCTATTTTCTTAGAATAGGAGGGCTAATTGGGGCACTTTCCTTGTAGCCCTGTTTCAGTGCTAAATCTTGAAATCAGTAAGGAAGATTAGTAAGGAGGTTTATTTTAAGCATTGAAATGAGTGAAGTGGAAGGTTTTACAACACCTCCACAATCCTGCAAGAGGCTAGGAAAGATTTGTGAGATTAGGCCTTAGAGAAAGCTAAGGAGGCTAGGGAGTTCCTCATCAAGAATGAGGACCTAAAAGATGGAAGAGATGGGGATTTGCAAAAGTTAGAGGAGTAGGGCTTAGATTAGGGAATTATAAGAAGATAGGTGATCCTATAGGTCTAGTGGGTGATCTTGGAAGACACCAAAGGTCTTAGAGGAAGACCAAGTAGCATAAACTAGTGATTAGTTCATCCCTTCTCCCTAACAAAGTGGTATCAGAGCATGTTAAATGTTTGGGAATAGAAAGTGAACAAGAAGGTGAATGCTTTCACCTACTAAATCTAGTGCATCAAGCAAGATGGTGACCAATGCATAATTGGCCAAGAAGGTTGAAGAACAAGAGGAGGACAACAAGTTGTTGAGAGAAAGATTGGCACAACTAGAACAGTTGTTGAATGATGTCCAAGACAAAATAGATAGAATCAAGGAAAAGATGGAAAAAAAAGAAGAGAAAGAAGCCAAAGAAAAGGATATTGAGTTGGAGGAGGAAGCTCCAACACCAGACCCTATCATACCTGAGGAACCTTTCTTGAAGGCACTTAAGGCAATGAATAGCAAGGCTCTCGAAGGTATTCCTCTATTCAATGGAAAAATGGACCCAAACCTGATCATGGATTAGATAGAGGGTATGGAGAACCATTTTGAATGTGATGGTGTCTTAGAAGCCCAAAAGATAAAGGTGGAAAAGTCAAGGTTGAGAGTTTCAGCCTTAACTTGGTGGAAATTTGTTCAAAATAAAAGAGAGAAAGAAGGAAGGAGCCCCATAGTTACTTGGAAAGGGATGGTGGCTAAAATCAAACAGGCCTATGTACCTAATGATTATGAGATCCAGCTGCATAGGAGAAGACAAAACCTTAGGCAAAAGGAAATGGATGTACACTCCTACATAGAGGAGTTTCAAAAACTATGGTTAAGATCCAAAGTAGTGGAGGATGAAAGCATTAGGTTGGAAAGGTATTTGAATGGTCTTAAATGGTCCATCCGAGAAGACATGAGTCTAGTTACCCCTAAGACAGTCCACCAATGTTATCAAATAGCTTTGAAGCTAGAAGAGAAAGGAAAGAGGAAGCAGGATCAGACCTTAAAGAATAGAGGAAGAGGTAGAGATGGCAGATGACATAGGGGAAGCTATGGAGGTAGAAGTAGTGATAGTAGACCACAAGGTAAGTCTAAGTTGACTGAACAAAGTGGAGAAACTAGTCAAAGGAGTGGTTCAAGAAGAGGTAGAGGATTTGGAGGAAGAGGTAGATCACCCAAAGGAAGAGGATCATCCTATTTTGCTACTATGAAATGTTTTCACTGTCAACAGTTGGGGCATCCAGCCTATAGATGTCCTGAAAAAGGGATCAAATTCACAAGGGGAGAAGAAAGTTGTATATGTACATGAAGATAATTCAAGTGTGAAGTCTCCTGATATCCAATTAGATTCAAAGAGTGGAGAGAACTTAATGGTAAGAAGAATACTGATTAGAGAACCAATTAAGGAGGATCCCAAGCAAAGGAGGTCACTCTTTAAGGTAAGGTGCAAGATTATGGGTAAATTTTGGAAGGTTATCATAGACTCAGGGTCTACTGATAATATTATCTCAGATGAAGCCATAACCAAACTCAAGATACCCAAAATACCTCATAGCACTCCCTACAAAGTTACCTGGTTAAATAAGGGGCAACATGTCTTGGTAAATGAACAAGCATCGATTGAGTTCACAATAGGAGGTTATAAGGATAAACTCTTGTATGATGTTTTTCCAATGGATGCCTGCCACCTATTGCTAGGTAGGTGATGTATGGTAACTCCAAGGCTTGCTTCTACACCCACCAAGAGACTTAACTTGTCTCCCCTAGTATCCTATTCCTCTTTAGGATCCTCTAATAGGATTAGGTAATTAACTAAGGCCTATACAAACTCTATCATAAGATTCAAACTCAAGAAGCTTCACCTTGAAGGACTAACACCATGTAATGTCTTCTCTTTCTCCTCTACACTTAGATGGCTCTAAGTGTTAAATCTTCATAAACTTGGTCCATCATTGTAGGGATGTTCTCCATCATGTAAAAAATTATAATATTTACCATTTGATCCATTTTGGAAGGATCTTGAATCATCTTCCTATCAGCTTCATCAATTCATCATATAGAGACCTTAAAATAGGCCTATTACCTTGTAGCCTTCACCAGCCCATTTTTCCCCTTTTTGGAAATTTTTTCCCAAACAACTCAGCAAAATAAAACTTGTTTCAGATACCATTTTTGGATTTTTAAAACTTTCATAAAGGTTATGGGTCTGAAAGTGACTATACAGGGGGTTCCTACAAACTAGGACAAGAGGCCTAATAGGCCTAATTTCTAGGATTGAACAGTGAAATTTGGTTAAAGCTTGCTCAAACCAAATCTTTGGTGATTGATATGACCTCCATCTACAAAAAATGGTTATATATGGTGGTCACCTACACAAAAAATTCCTAGAGCAGTACGGTGTCGTACAACCCTGCAATATTTCTTCAAACTTTCACAAACTAGACACTAACCGGGCTATGGCTGCTCGCCTAGGGCCTAGCAAATTAAATAGCTCCTCATTCTTTCAAGACTCATAAATCCTAAAACTATATACAATACTAACTCCTCTACCATTTCCATGTAACATGAACTATTTTCCATGGTTAGATTTCATGGAGGAGCCATGACTTCTAAACTACTCAAAACACTAGCAAATTAGACACCCTGAACTAGATTGCTGAAAATCAGAAGATAGATGACCTCAAAATGACTAACACTTCCAATGAAAAAGTTCATAAACAACCTATAAAACACTAATTAAGCATTGGATTTAGTCTTTCAGTCCATTAAGTATGATTTTCAACACAAAAACACTAGAAATTCACTGTAAAATGCTTGCGGAGCTCTATTAACTTTTTTCTAAACTATTACAATGCTTCCATAATACTTTTTGTGTTTGAGTCTTAGGTATCATTAGATGAAATTTCCTTCATTTTAGGGCCTTTTGGCTGATTCCCCACCTCCTAAAGTTTATGGGATCCAAAGCTATCTAATTTGCATGCCATTTTTGCAATTAGTGCAAATCTTGATAACAACTTCTTCTCAACACTTGGCAACTTTATCATGTGCCTCAATCCTATATTCTAGGACTCATAACCTCCTATTTTTTGAGGATCCAAGGCCATTTATGACCTTATGGCATCTTTACATTAACAATTATGTGTTTAGAACACATTTAAGACTCCCACCTTTAACTAAGCTCCTAACACTAAGAAATTGAAATAACAACAAACATAGGTTAATTAGTGACCTTAGTCCTAGTGACTAATTCACTTAACCAACATTGAAAATGACCTTCTAAGGTCTAAAAACAACTAATCTAACTTCTTGACTTGGCTAGAGTCAAGTAAAAGCCAAAAATAAATAAATAATGGAGGCTAGCCTAGGTGCTCCTACACCATCCTCCCCCAAAATAAGAAGATCAATCCACCCTTGGATTGATGATGGTATGATAAAATCCCATATTTTTGAACTCTAATTCCTTGATCCACATAGCATCAGCATCACTTTGTCCATACCTCTTGATGAGGTGTTCCTTGTACTCTTTTGTTCTAGTCTTTTTATAGACTCTTGTGTCTAGTATGTTGTCTGGTCATGTAAAAAAAATAGTAGGAAATTGTAATCCTTCCACATCTCTGATTATATCATCATGACTCTGTTCTATGTTTGGCAATGGTCCTTTGTAAGGGACTAAATCTGCAACATTAAAGATTGGTGCGGTCCACTATCCTTCGGTAGTTCAATCTTGAAGGCATTGTCACCATACTTAGCTAATATAGGACAAGGTCCTATCCTCCTCATTTGCAACTTGTGAGGGACTCCCTTCTGCAACCTTAACTTGTTTAGATGCACCATGACTAAGTCACCTACATTAAACTCAATTGTCCTTCTTCATCCACCTTAGCCTTATGTTTCATGGTGTTCTCTATCAAAGTCTTCCTCACTATTTCATGCACTTCTTTCATAGCATATGCAAAGCCATCAGCATACCCACTTCCTTTCACTCCATCTTTTAGATCTCTCAACTCATAGACACCTCTAGGATGTAGTCCATAAACTATCTCAAATGGACTCTTCCCTGTGGATCTATTTATGGTGTCATTGTAGGCATATTCAGCTTGCCCAATCAATTGATCCCATTGTTGACCGTACTTCTTCGTCAAACATCTTAGAATCTTCCCAAGGCTTCTATTAACAACCTTAGTTTGACCATCATTTTGGGGATGGTAGGCTGATCCAAATGATAAGTTGGTGCCCAATCTTTTCCAAAGAGTCTTCCAAAAATAACTCATAAACTTAGTGTCTCTGTCTGACATAATGTTGATAGGTAACCCATGGATTCTCACAATTTCTTTGAAGAATAGAGAGGCTATTTGAGTGGC
This sequence comes from Chamaecyparis obtusa, assembly GCA_027943335.1. Taxonomy (NCBI): domain Eukaryota; kingdom Viridiplantae; phylum Streptophyta; class Pinopsida; order Cupressales; family Cupressaceae; genus Chamaecyparis; species Chamaecyparis obtusa. The sequence continues at coordinate 42,811 of BSBK01014398.1, read as the reverse complement.
ATCATTGGTGGTCTTGCATGGCACAAAATGAGCCATCTTGCTAAACCTATCCACAACCACATACACACTATCCATGCCTTGTCTAGTCTTGGGTAACCCAACTATAAAATCCATGCTTAAACATTCCCATGGCCTAGTAGAGTAGTGGTTGGTAAAGACCAGCATTTTTAGAAGTGCCCTTGGCCTTTTGACATACAACACAACTTTCCACATACCTCCTAACATCAAGATTCATTCTAGGCCAATAGTAAAACCTTGAAACAAGGTCTTGAGTCTTAGTGATCCCAAAGTGACCACTCAAAGCACCATTATGCTTTTCTTGAATCAAATTCTCTCTAATAGAGCCTCTAGGAACACATAATTGATTCCCCTTAAATAAGAGATCACTTTGCAAAGTATACTCAGCATATCTACTATAAAAATGATTCTTATATTTAGCACATACCTTGTATATGTCAGCAAAGTCCTCATCATCTACATATAGATCCTTGAAATGATCTATCCCCATGCTTTTCAACTGAATTTCTTGGAGTGTGAAGGCTCTTCTTAACAATGCATCAGCCACCTTGTTTAGAACACCCTTCTTGTGCTTGATATTGAAGGTGTAAGCTTGTAGGTACTCAACCCACTTCATGTGCTTGTGACTCAAATTCTCTTGTGAATTTAGGAAACTAAGTGCTTGATTATCTGAATACACAATGAATTCCTTGGGAAGAAAGTAATGCCTCCACTTTCTTAGAGCTTGGACCAATGCATACATTTCTAGGTCATATGTGTATGCAAATTAGATGTCTAATAAATAGAGATGATAAATTAACTATTGAAATCCAATAAATCAATCTAATGCAACACAATGAAGAATACAAAGTAACTATAAAATGATGAAACTAAATCAATTACCTTCACCTACCATGCAGCTTGTCTCCATTGTCCTCCTAGCCTTGATTTCTTAAAGAGGTTGAGCTCTCAAATTTCCAAATGAAGCCTTTTCCCAAGATGCTACCAAAGTGTGGAGATTTTATGAAATGAGTGCACAATAGCTTATGCAATCTAATGGATGGAATGCAAATGAAATGATGATAATATGAATTGATTGCTCTTAGAATGCTTGGATGCTTGATTGCTTGATTGCTTGAATGCTTGAAGAATCTTATTAGCTATTAGCCCACAAAGGGGAAATGAGGCTCCTTTTATAGAGTTTTGGAGGATCTAGGCCTAGGTGGCACAATCCTATGGTTGAGAATGAAAGGTGGAAGATCCTAAGGCTAGGATTGACTTGGTTGAAGGAGTTGAGAGAAAGGGGGATGTAGTTGGAATGTGAGAGGAAGAATAGGGATGATGTTACTCTCACATTGACATGGAGGAGAACAAGGTGGAAGGGAAAGACACATGTCAAGTGTCTCTCAAAGACTCAAGAGAGAAAGAGGGAGAGACCTTTTCCTCATGAGGACTCTTTGTACAAGTGTCCCATGAGTCACCTTTGACCCTTAGAGGTGGCTTGAGAAGCCCCTTAGGAATAGGGCATGTCTCTTGACTTGGTTTAAGAGAGGACATGTGTCATGAGACCAAGTCCTATGAGGCCACATAGCCCTTAAGAATAGGACATGTGTGGGTGAGGATAATTACTAATAAATAATTAATAATTATTATTTATTTTAGCCAAAGTGATGTGTGAAGTGACTAGGTAGGTGAGGTGGACTAGGGGACTTAGTCATATTTAGGTGATTGTATATTTAATTAAATCACTTTAATAAGACTAATTAGAAGACTTAGGATAGAGGAATATACTATAGTGAATTTACTAAATAAATTGAATAATTTATTTAACAAATAGAGGAATAATTATTAATTAAATAATAAATATTTAATTAATTTGTCAAGTCAATATTAATTAAATAATAAATATTTAATCAATTAATGAAGCCATTTTTTAAGTGTATACAATATGAGGAGTATTTCTTCTTAGCCTCACTCAACTTTTCAGAATGGAAAGTCACTAGTCTGCCTTCTTGGCTTAGAACAGCCCCAATTGCTACATTGCTAGCATCACACTCAATGGTGAATAGCTTCTCAAAGATTGGCAGCACTAAAACAAGTTGGGTAGCTATCTTTTCCTTCAAAAACTCAAAGCTCTTGTTAGCATCTTCATTCCAAACAAACTTGGTTTTCATTCCTCCTTTGATAGTATCCAACATTGGAGCACAAATTGCACTAAATTGTCTTATGAACTTTCTATAGTATTGTGCAAGGCCATGAAAACTTCTTACCTCTATTGCTATCCTTGGAGTAGGCCAATTCATGATAGCCTCCACTTTACTCTTGTCCATTTTCAGATTGCCATGTGATAAGACAAACCCAAGGTACACTAGATCTATTTTGATGAACTCACACTTCTCCAAGTTGATCATCAACTTATCCTTGTGTAGCTTCTTGAAAACAATAACAAGATGTTCTAGATGCTCACTCCTTTACTTGCTAAAAATCAGTATATCATCTAGATATACAACTACAAACTTGCCTATGTAGTCTTTGAGGACTTCATTCATGAGCCTCATGAATGTGGAGGGGACATTTGACAATCCAAATGGCATGAAAAGCCATTCATACAGCCCTTCATTGGTCTTGAAGGTTGTCTTCCACTCATCTCCTTCATGTATTCTTATTTGGTGATAACCACTTTTCAAGTCTATCTTGCTATAGTACTTGGCTTCACCTAGACAATCCATTAATTCTTCAATCCTAGGGATAGGAAACCTATACCTTATGGTTATCCTATTGATAGCCCTTGAGTCATTACATAGCCTCCAAGTTCCTCCTTTCTTAGGTGCAAGTACGGTGGGTACAACACATGGACTTATACTCTTCCTAATTAGGCCTTGGTCTAAGAGCTCTTGTATTTGTCTTGCTATTTCCTCATTTTGTTGAGGGGTCATTATGTAAGTAGCTTTGTTTGGTAGGGTGGCTCCTGGGATAAGGTCTATCCTATGGCTTATGGCTCTTTGAGGGGGTAAGGTTGATGGTTTTCCATCACTTACAATGCCTTGGTAAGTCTACAACATACCTTGAATCTCCCTTGGTAATTCAATCTTCTTAGTCACCTTGCCTTCATCTCCCTCTCTTGGTTTCAACACCAATGCATAGCCTATGCCTTCACTTTCTTCCATGGTTTGCAAGAACTCTTTTTCACTCACCATAAGTACATTTGAACCTACTATCTTCAACTCAGCATCCTCCAACAATGACTATATTTTGAAGGTTGCATTGTCCTTCTTAAAAGAATGAGAATTCTTTCCTCCATCATGTATGGATTGGCAATCAAATTGCCATGGTCTAACTAGGAGAAAATGGCATGCATCCATAGGCAACACATCACATAAAAATTTGTCTTTGTATCTTCCAATGGAGAACTCCACCCATGCTTTCTCATTCACTAACACATGTTGGCCTTTGTTAAGCCAAGTGACCTTGTAAGGATTGGTATGGGATATTATTTTCAACTTGAGCTTCCTGACTGCCTCCTCTAACACTATGTTATCTATAGAGCCTGAATCAATGATGACTCTACATACTTTCCCCATTATCTTGCAGTTGATTCTAAACAAAAATCTCCTTTGGCTTGGCTCCTCCTTCACTAGCTCCTTGATTAGAGTTCTCCTCATCATGAGGTTCTCTTCTTCCTCTAAATTTAGTGGTACCTCAGGATGCTTGTCTTCTACATTAGACTCATCTAGAACTAAGTTAGTCCTCTTATCACCTCCTTATGTTGAACCACCCTTCTCCGGGCATCTATAGGTAGGGTACCCCATTTGATCGCAATGGTAGCAAATCATATTGGCAAAATAATTGCCTCTTCCTCCTTGTGATGAACCACCACTTCTTCCTCCAAAGCTAGAGTTATAATTTCTTCCTCTACCACCTCTACTTGAGCTTCCTTCTTGCTGCTCACTTAACTTTACCTCACCTTGAGCTCTTGAATCAGAACTTCCTCCACCATAGCCACCTCTTTGACCCTTGGTGTCTTTGCCTTTGCCTTTTCCTTTAGAGGTTTCTTGCTTCCTCTTGCTTTTCTCTTCTATCTTCAAGGTCATTTGATAACATTGCCTAATGGATTTGAAGTTCACTAGGCTCATCTCTTCTTTAATTGACCATTTGAGGCCATCCAAGTATCTTGCAAGCTTAGTGCTCTCTTCTTCAACTACCTTGGATCTCAAACATAGCTTTTGAAACTCCTCGGTGTAGGCTTGGACATCTAGTTCCCTTTGCCTAAGATTGTGTCTTCTCCTATGAAGTCAAACTTCATAATCATCAAGAACGTAGGTTTGCTTTACTTTGGATACCATGCCCTTCCATGTCACAATAGGACCTTTTTCATCATTTTCCCTCTCAGTTTGCACAATCTTCAACCAAGTAAGAGTTGAACCTCTTAGTATATACTTGGCCACCACACCTTTTTGTGCCTCAGAGATACCATCACATTCAAAATGGTTCTCTATACTATCAATCCAATCCACAACTAAATCTGGATCCATTTGTCCACTAAATAGTGGCACACCTTCCAAAGCTTTACCACTCAATGCTTTCAATGCTTTTAAGAATGGCTCTTCAGGAAGAACAGGGTCAAGTGTGTTGGAAATATTCAGGAATTAACTGAGTTACTGAGAGGGGAGGGGTGAATCAGTAACTCCAAATTTTCTTACAATTTCAACATGAAATTTACCTTTTAACCTTTGCATACAGAAAGCATGAAACTTAAAAGCATTCACAATAATGACACATAGATTTGGTTACCCAGAAACCTTCCAAAAGAAAGTAAAACTGGGGTGGGGATGAAACCCACAAAGCTTTAATACTGCAGAATAAAGTTGGCCGGTTAAGGCTTACAATTTGATCACTTCTGATGATCTGCCCTGTTAGGAGCAATAAGGATTGCTAAATCCACCCTGTTAAAAGATTTACAAACATACAGTGAAGTATGCACTCGGTAAAGAGATTTTTACAAAGACTGTTAAGTCTACCCGGTTAAAGGATTTAGTACTGATTCACCTGTTAGAATGAAACAGTAGATCTCTGCTTTGCAACTGGATTGCTGATTGAGATTCTCTGATGTACTGATCACCTTCTGTGATGAATTTGTCTTTGCTGTACCTTATACTTCTGAAGCCTTCTGCAATTCGCTTATTTCTGCCTTTCTTTTTCTTTCACATGTATTCTACTTTATATATTTCATCTTTTTACAACATTGCTTATATACAGGTCTTAAACAATTAATTACAATTACAATTACACAGTCGGCTGACAAATAAACATAAGTGCTACTAAGTCGGCCCAAGTAGTTACTCGGTTCCTTCAAACTGACTCGGTGACTTTCTAATACTCGGCGTCCACTGCATTACTCGGCATCGTCATGCACTCGGTAGAAGTGAAGGCACGGTTCATACTGATCACTCGGTAGGTTTTGAACTCGGTAAGTACTGGTGACTCGGTAGACAAGATGTTACTCGGTTTACATTGTCCTGATCGGTTTGTACTAACTTGCTCGGTTTGCACTGTCTGCTCGGTTTATATCCAGAATGCAAATAAGTGTTGTCACTAGTGGCAATTCTGCTTAATGCCAACAATCTCCCCCTTTGGCATTAGTGACAAAAACACTTATTGGCCAAAATTTTATATACACGAATCATACTGAGTTTTATTTTGATTTTTCAAAATTTGTCTTTGTTATAGGGCTTTATACATTGTCTCCCCCTTTCAATGTGCTAACTGTTCCTTATACAAATCTATAACTGTATACATATCTCTCCTTCTATACATATCTCCCCCTTTTTGACGATAATGCCAAAGGTGCATATACAAGTTATTTACAGAGAGAATCCAAAATTTGATAAGAAATCAGAATGTACCTTCATTATTAGTGCCAGGGTTCTGTCCCAACTTTCTTGCAGGATCTTACATGTTTGTATAGCAATTTGGACTTCTGTAGAGAGTTCAATCATGTGATCTGCTATAGAGAACTGATTGTCATGAATCAATGTTCTGGAATGTTCAATGTGCTTATACATTGTATTCATGATGGGAAGGATCATGTGTTGGATGTCTAGCAGTGTGGACCGGATCCTTGAGTCTTCTTTCAGTAGATCAGACTGCATATTAGATAGGTGTGAAATTTTCATGTGATGAGCAGAGCTTGAACTTGGTTCAAGTTGCAGCTTCTGTATGCTAATCTTCATATCCTCATCCATTTTATTCATTTTATCTTTAACATCCTTTGTGAACTCGGCAAAATTGCATAGTCTGGCCAAAAGAGAGGTAGCATTCGAATAGATAGATTCTATGTTAGACAAAACTGAAGACAATTCCACTTGGTTAATAGCTATGTGCTGAGCAATGTGCTCAAGCACTTTATTGTTGAATTTCTTCTCGGCTCTTTCAACTAACTTTTCTGTCCCGGATGAGTCCTCATTGTATTTCTCAACTGCTTCTGCTAATTGTAACAAAACATGCTGGGAGGAGTCTACTTTAATGCCTAATGCATCAGACAAAATGTCCTTAGCATTCTTGATGATTTGATACTCCTTGTCTCTCTCCTCTTTAAGCTTCTTTTGTTTTGCTTTCCTTTGGAGGATCTCACCTATATTCTGCATCTGGTCTGCTGAGAGATTTGCAAAATCTAATGTAGGAATCTCTATCTCTTCATCTAGGTCTATATCCTCAACTACATTTTTACCCAAAAATTTTATACTCGGTAGAGCTTTAGGCTTATCTATACTTAATGCTTTTGTAGTAGTGACAGTAGATAAAGTAGGGCTGGCTATTGATACTGGTATACTTTCTACTGGAGAACTTAAAATATTTACACTTGAAGATTCAAAAGCTGGAAAACTTACTGCTGGAAAACTTGATGGTACAGGAGACTGCAGCTCAGTAGAAGAAATGGTGGCTGCCTCTGATGTTGCTAGAGATGATTGGACAAATGTGGAAGTTGTCATAACCATGCTTGAAGGTGTCTCTGGGCTGGATGTAGAAACTTTCACTGGAGATGTAGGAAGGGATGCAATGACTTCTGCTGCTATCCTCACAGTATCATCTACCTCAGTGTCTTCTTCTTGTTCATCGCTGTCATCTTCAATATCTTTTATTATTACAGTTTCAATGCTCGGTTGGTGAAGGTGGTATATGTTCTTCCATGTGGCTTTTGCAGCCTTCACAACCGATTCAATATTGTTGATCAAAATCAAACAAGTATTGAACTTCAATGTCATCTTATTTTCATTTTCTTTTAATGCCTTCTTTACTTCATCATTATTCAAGCTCGGCATCAACTGTCTCAGGTTTTGATCAAATATGTCTATCACAGTTTGCCTTGCATTGCTCCATCTCATTCTTATTGGATTCAATAGAACTGCTGGAACCTGTGGGGTAATTTCTTCAGGAGAGTATTTCCACTGTCCCATCTTCTCAACAACAGCATCTTCTATTTCCTTCTGTTCTGCTTCCGATCTGGTTTCATATCTCAAGGATTTTATGTTACTTACTCCAGATCCTGATCCATCTCTAAAGAGTTTGAGCTTTTCTTGAAGGCTTAGAGGAGGCCTTTTGAATACTATGTCTTTATCTGCCTTTTCTGCCTTGTCTGCCTTGCCTCTTGTATTTCTCCTTGTAAACACAGCAGTGGGAGGCACAGATGCCTTAGTGATGAAAAATTTTCCTTTCTTCTTTGCAGGTTCTGGTTCCTCTGTTTTCTCATCCTTTTCCTCTTCTTTTTCATCTATTTCTTCTTTGTCCTCGGTTATCATTTGCATTTTGGCTATCCTCTTCTTTCCTTTGTTTACCGCCTGTGGAAGCTTTATGCTTAGTTCAATTCTCACCTTAGCTTCATCATATGTTCCAAAATATGGAGCTTTGGGATTGACAGGCTGATTTAGAAGAGCTTCAATGATATTCTTGGTTTCATCAATATTTACCTCATAAGGAAGAGGTTTTACATATACAGTTCTTGGTTTAACTGCTTGAATATACACATTATCACAATCTACCATAAAACAGATGTCATCTTTGTAATCTTCCACCAACTTCTGTGGAATCCAGAATCTGTCATTCATTTTCTCTTTGAAAGACTCAAAATAATTATCCATGATGCTTTCAAAGTTTTCACCCATTTCTGCGATGTATTCATTTATTTCATAGAGTACTGGCACATCTTTTCTCCATACAACTTTTCCTTTAGAAGGGAAGAATTTCTGAACATAGAAGAATAAACAGACCAACAAGGATCCAAACTTACATGGATTGTTTTTGGAAGTTTTGATGCTTTCCATGTTCTTGTTAAACTGTTTCAACAATAAGTCTGCTAGGTCAAATGTTAAGTTGTTTTTGACCACTTTGTATGCTAGGTCAACAGCTTCACAGGAGACACTGTTCTGTCGACTAGAACTATAAATCTTGTGGGCAATGATATGTGTACCAAACTTTAGTTCAGCGTCGGTAATGCTGCTAACTTTCATGCCTCTACCATCCCACTCGGCTAGGGTTTTCTTCTCTAGTTCCGTTCGACCTAGGGTTTTGGTAGTTTTAGCTTTGTTCAACATGGGAAGACCGGTGACTTGTTGAATCATTTTCTTTGTGATCTCAATAGGTTGCTCAAGCCAAATCTTGCCATCGTGTACTCGGCTGAGAATGTACCTAACCCATTTATCTCGAAAGTTTCGAGGAAGATGTGCAATGTGAACTAAACCCTTATCTTCCAGATGTTTGTGCTCGGGTTTCAAAATACCATCCACACATAGTTCCTCACGCACAATGTCTAGTTCTAGGTTTCCCATTTCATGAATTGAACAGTTAAAATGATTACGGATATCGTTAATAAGCAGTACCTTAGGAGGAATCTGAGATTGAGCTCCGTTCGGATCTAGGGCTGCTGCAATTGCGGGCACGATCTTAAAATCTGGTGCTTTCCACTCCCCTTGGACTAACATATCAGATCCTTTCTTCGCTGAAGTGCTGGATGATGCCATGGTAGCTCACAGAAAATTCCTTTCGCAAAAGTATTGAATCACCGGGTTGCCCTTGAAATTTTCTGCTCTCAAAGTGCTAAAGATTCATGGTGAAGAATGAGTTCGATTACTTGCTTTTTGTTTACAATTCTGTCATTAATGCTCATTTCAAATTAGGGTAGGAATTCTGACAGACTGTCACCCACTAAGAATTAATTGCTCAGAAAAGACTTCGCAGCTCGGTGAACTCGAGAATTCATACTGCTCCGACCTCGCTCGGTAAAGACAGGTACCGACCTTGCTCGGTGAAGACTATACCGACCTTGCTCGGTGAAGACTATACCGACCTCCCTGTGATCTCACTGCATCTTGCATGCTGATTTAGACTTTTCTTTTAATTTTGGTTCTGGAACTGCTTGAGATTGATCTATGAGAATACAGTTCCAGTGCTTCCTTGGAAGTTTAGTTTGAGTCGGTAGAGCCATCCATTCCATTACTTGGACTGGATTGCTCGGTAGCTTTAGGAATCCATTTTTGTCTCACCTGTTTCCTGACCTTAGTTGCTTCATTCTTCTTTCCTTCTTCAATTTCACTAGCATTCATGCAGTTTCTGGCTATGTGACCGAGTTTAGTGCATTTGAAACATCTTATGGTAGTATCTCTTTTCCTTAGATGATGTTTTATGCAATTCATGCCAATGTGTCCATATTCTCCATAGTAATGACATCTACACCAGGTGTTGTAGTCCCATCCAAACATTGCTTTCACAATTTGTTCTGCTAGATTAAATGTCTTGGATCTGCACTCGGATGCCTTGTGACCTTGTTTGTTGCACTTGTGACAATTACCTCTGAATCTAGGTTTTTCCCTGCATTCATTTGCTTTGTGACCGGGTTGATTGCAGCTATAACATTTTCCATTGAATTCTTCTTTTTCATTGTTCCAACATTTATTTGAAGTATGTCCTATTTTACCACAATGATTACAAGTAGGTTTTTGATATCTTTGAGTACCTTGCTTAGAGGATTCGCCTTCTTCTTTGTATCCAAGTCCTGCTTTTCCTTTTTGCCTATGAAGATTTTGTTCATACAGCTGATTCAAGTCTTCTTGACTTTTCAACATTCCTTCATTGATTTGTTTTTCAGCGTTTAGGTCATCCATCAATCTCAGATTGGTTTCCTTTTCAGATCTTAGTTCTTCTCTTGTGTTTTCTATTTCTGATCTTAGATTTAGAATTTCTTCATTTGTATGAGAGATCTGATCAATTAGATTTTCTAGCTGAAGGGTTTTGTTTTGGACTTCAATGTTTCTTCCATCTAATTCATCTTTCAACTTGTTTCTTTGTTCCAAGATCTCACAGAATCTTGTAGAGTGTAGTTCTTGTTCTCTTTTCAATTTTCTCACTTCTTCCTGCAGAGACCCATTCTTTTCTAGGAGTTCTTTGATAGCATTGTTTGCTTCATCTGAGTTATTTGAGGGAAGAAGATCTTCAATCTTTTCTTCAATGTAATTCTGATCATTCATCTGATTTGCAAGTTCCTTCCTTCTCTTTAGGGATTGGGAAAGATGTTCTTTTGCTTCTTTGAGTTTAGCTATGGCCATTTCCAGATCTAGCTTTTCATTTTCAATCACCTTGTTCAGTTTGAATACCTCCATTGTCCTGGATCTTTGCTCAAGCTAGTTAAGCTTTGTCTTGAGAACCAATGCTGCTCTGATACCAATTGTTGGAAATATTCAGGAATTAACCGAGTTACTGAGAGGGGAGGGGTGAATCAGTAACTCCAAATTTTCTTACAATTTCAACATGAAATTTACCTTTTAACCTTTGCATACAGAAAGCATGAAACTTAAAATCATTCACAATAATGACACATAGATTTGGTTACCCAGAAACCTTCCAAAAGAAAGTAAAACTGGGGTGGGGATGAAACCCACAAAGCTTTAATACTGCAGAATAAAGTTGGCCGGTTAAGGCTTACAATTTGATCACTTCTGATGATCTGCCTTGTTAGGAGCAATAAGGATTGCTAAATCCACCCTGTTAAAAGATTTACAAACATACAGTGAAGTATGCACTCGGTAAAGAGATTTTTACAAAGACTGTTAAGTCTACCCGGTTAAAGGATTTAGTACTGATTCACCTGTTAGAATGAAACAGTAGATCTCTGCTTTGCAACTGGATTGCTGATTGAGATTCTCTGATGTACTGATCACCTTCTGTGATGAATTTGTCTTTGCTGTACCTTATACTTCTAAAGCCTTCTGCAATTCGCTTATTTCTGCCTTTCTTTTTCTTTCACATGTATTCTACTTTATATATTTCATCTTTTTACAACATTGCTTATATACAGGTCTTAAACAATTAATTACAATTACAATTACACAGTCGGTTGACAAATAAACATAAGTGCTACTAAGTCGGCCCAAGTAGTTACTCGGTTCCTTCAAACTGACTCGGTGACTTTCTGATACTCGACATCCACTGCATTACTCGGCATCGTCATGCACTCGGTAGAAGTGAAGGCACAGTTCATACTGATCACTCGGTAGGTTTTGAACTCGGTAAGTACTGGTGACTCAGTAGACAAGATGTTACTCGGTTTACATTGTCCTGATTGGTTTGTACTAACTTGCTCGGTTTGTACTGTCTGCTCGATTTGCACTGTCTGCTCGGTTTGCACTGTCTGCTCGGTTTATATCCAGAATGCAAATAAGTGTTGTCACTAGTGGCAATTCTGCTTAATGCCAACAAAGTGTTGGTGCTTCCTCCTCCAACTCTAATTCCTTCTCCCTTGCTTCTTTTTCTTCCTTTAGGTCAATCTTCTCTTTGACCTTATCTGCTTTGTCTTGGACTTCACCCAAGAGTTGCTCCATTTGAGCTAGTCTTTGCCTTAGCAATTTGTTATCCTCCTCTTGTTCCTCAACCTTCTTAGCTAATTAAACATTAGTAACCATGGTTCTACTTGGTTTATTCTCTCCTAAAAATTTAGGAGACTGCAACATCAACCACAAGCCTGATCAATTCAAGCTTTGATACCAATATGATGTATGGTAACTCCAAGGCTTGCTTCTACACCAACCAAGAGACTTAACTTGTCTCCCATAGTATCCTATTCCTCTTTAGGATCCTCTAATAGGATTAGGTAATTAACTAAGGCCTATACAAACTCTATCATAAGAGTCAAACTCAAGAAGCTTCACCTTGAAGGACTAACACCATGTAATGTCTTCTCTTTCTCCTCTACACTTAGATGGCTCTAAGTGTCAAATCTTCATAAAATTTGTCCATCATTGTAGGGATGTTCTCCATCATGTAAAAAATCATAATATTTCCCATTTGATCCATTTTGGAAGGATCTTAAATCATCTTCCTATCAGCTTCATCAATTCATCATATAGAGACCTTAAAATAGGCCTATTACCTTGTAGCCTTCACCAGTCCGTTTTTCCCCCTTTTGGAAATTTTTTCCCAAACAACTTAGAAAAATAAAACTTTTTTCAGATACCCTTTTTGGATTTTTAAAACTTTCATAAATGTTATGGGTCTAAAAGTGACTGTACAGGGGGTTCCTACAAACTAGGACAAGAGGCCTAATAGGTCTAATTTCTAGGACTGAACAGTGAAATTTGGTTAAAATTTGCTCAAAACAAATCCTTGGTGATTGATATGACCTCCATCTGCACAAAATGGTTATATATGGTGGTCACCTACATGAAAAATTCCTGGAGCAATACGGTGTCGTACAACCCTGCAATATTTCTTCAAACTTTCACAAACTAGACACTAACTGGGCTATGGTTGCTCGCCTAGGGCCTAGAAAATTAAATAGCTCCTCATTCTTTCAAGACTCCTAATTCATAAAAATATATACAATAATGAATCCTCTACCATTTCCATCTAACATGAACTATTTTCCATGGTTAGATTTTATGGAGGAGCCATGACTTCTAAACTACTCAAAACACTAGCAAATTAGACACCCTGAACTAGATTGCTGAAAATTAGAAGATAGATGACCTCAAAATGACTAACACTTCCAATGAAAAAGTTCATAAAAAACCTATAGAACACTAATTAAGCATTGGATTTAGTCTTTGAATCCATTAAGTATGACTTTCAATACAAAAACACCATAAATTCACTGTAAAATGCTTGTAGAGCTCTATTAACTTTTTTCTAAACTATTACAATGCTTCCATAATAATTTTTGTGTTTGAGTATTGGGTATCATTAGATTCCATTTGCTTCATTTTAGGGCCTATTGTCTGATTCTCCACCTCCTAAAGTTTAGGGGATCCAAAGCTATCCGATTTGCATGCCAATTTTGCAATTAGTGCAAATCTTGATAACAACTTCTTCTCAACACTTGGAAACTTTGTCATGTGCCTCAATCCTATATTATAGGACTCATAACCTCCTATTTTTTGAGGATCCAAGGCCATTTATGACCTTATTGCATCTTTACATTAACAATTATGTGTTTAGAACACATTTAAGACTCCCACCTTTAACTAAGCTCCTAACACTAAGAAATTGAAATAACAACAAACATAGGTTAATTAGTGACCTTAGTACTAGTGACTAATTCACTTAACCAACATTTAAAATGACCTTCTAAAGTATAAAAACAACTAAGCTAACTTCTTGACTTGGCTAGAGTCAAGTACAAGCAAAAAACAAATAAACAATGGAGGCTAGCCTAGGTGCTCCCGCACCAATAGGCCATGGCAATTTGACAGGAAGGCCATGCATAATGGTGAACAAAATTCATACACATTTAAAAAGGATGGGGTGAGCTATAAGATTTAGTCATTTCTTGAAGGAGACAGTCAAGGAAGTGGAGGAAATGTCTTAATGTTGAAAGGGAAGGAGTTCATGAGGACTCTAGAAAAGGAAGGAGTGGGATATGCCATAGTGGTGAAGCCTAAAGAGGAGACAGAGGGTAAGAAGGTAGATATACCTCAAGAAGTGAAGGAAATATTAAAGGAGTTTAAGGATATTATCTTAGATGGTACACCTGCAACTCTACCACCCAAGAAAGCAATCAATCACCAAATAGACCTGATTACAGGGGCATCACTACCAAACAAAGCACCTTAAAAACTGACACCTGAACAAAACAGGGAAGTTGCAAGACAAGTACAAGAGTTAATGGACCAAGGACTAATAAGAAAGAGCATCAGCCCATGTGTTGTGCATACTATTTTGGCACCCAAAAAAGGAGGAACATGGAGATTGTGCACAGACTCCAGAGCTCTTAACAAAATAAAAATCTGGTATAGGTTTCCAATACCTAGGATTGAAGACTTAATGGACTGCCTAGGAGGGGCTAAGTACTACACCAAGATAGACCTTAAAAGTGGATATCACCAAATAAGAATAAAAGAGGGAGATGAGTGGAAAATAGCCTTCAAAACCACATAAGGACTCTATGAATGGCTAGTTATTTCATTTGGCCTCTCCAATGCTCCAAGCACATTCATGAGGCTCATGAATGAGGTGTTGAAAGACTTCACATGTAAGCTTGTAGTAGTCTATTTGGATGACATTTTAATTTTCATTATGACTAAAGAGGAACACTTAAAGCATATCATGGTTGTGTTAGCCAAGTTGAAGGAGGAACACCTAACCATCAATCTAGATAAGTGTGATTTTATGAAGTAGGAAATAGTCTATTTGGGCTTTGTTTTGTCTCAAGGAGATTTAAAGATGGATGAATCCAAGGTTGTAGTCATACTAAGTTGGCCAACTCCCAAGAATGCAAGTGAGGTAAGGAGTTTCCATGGCCTAGCACAATACTATAGGAAGTTTATTAGGAACTTCAGTGGGATATGTGCTCCCATGCTAGATACCATAAAATGTGGACTTAGAACCAAATTTATGTGGACACCAGCAGCAGATAAGGGATTTGAGACATTGAAAAAGGAGGTAGCCACTAAGCCCATCCTAAGATTACCAACTTTTGATGAACTCTTCATCATAGAGTGTGATTCTAGTAACATAGCAGTAGGAGGGGTTTTAAGCCAAAGCAATAGGCTAGTGGCTTTCTTTAGTGAGAAGCTAAATGTAGCAAAACAAAAGTATTCCTCTTATGACTTGGAGTTATATGCCCTTGTTCAATCCCTTAGGAAGTGGAGGCATTATATTTTTCCCGAGGCATTTTTAGTGTTCACTGATAACCAAGCTTTGAGATTCCTTAACTCTCAAGACAAGTTGAGTCATATGCATGTAAAGTGGGTAGAGTACTTGCAGTCATACACCTTCACCATAAAGCATAAGAAATGACAGCTAAACAAAGTAGCAGATGCTTTGAGTAGAAGACTACTCATTGTTCAAGAGATCCAAATACAAAGCATAGGAGTGGATAACTTCAAAGATCTATATCAAACAGATGAGGATTTTGCAAAGGTATACAAGGTGTGTCAAGATCACCTTAATCACTTTCATAGTGATTTTGCATATTTTACATTGTAGAATGGCTTGCTCTTCAAAGGAGGATAGTTGTGTGTTCCAAGAGATGTCAGAACTTATGTGGAACAATGCATAATTTTCCAAAGGGCCAAGGGAACCTCTACAAATGTAGGACTTTATCAGCCTCTCCCTATACCAAGCAGGCCATGGGAATGTGTAATTATGGATTTTGTGGTTGGTTTGCCTAGAACAAAGAGTGGTTTTGATAGAATCTATGTGGTAGTAGATAGATTTAGTAAAATGAGTCATTTTATACCATGTAAAGTCACTCATGATGCAAGCCACATTGATTATTTGTTTTTCAAAGAGATTGTAAGGATTCATGGCTTGCCAAGTAGCATTGTTTCTTATAGGGATAGCAAATTCATGGGACACTTTTGGAGGTCCTTATGGCAAAGGCTAGGTACCAATCTAGCATTTCATTCAGCTTACCACCCTCAGACTGATGGCCAACTAAGGTGGTCAATAGAACACTTGGTAATTTTTTGAGGTGCTTAACCAAGGAATATGGTTTAACTTGGGATTTAGTCATTCACCAAGTAGAATTTGTATATAATGATAGAATCAATAGGACTACTGGTAAGAGTCCCTTTGAAATTGTATATTGGATATATCCAAGGGGTGTATGTGAACTAAGAACCTTAGGCAATCAAGTTCCTAATAGTGGTTATGCTGAAGATTTCAATCAGTCTATGAAAGAGGTGCATGCTCAAGTAAAATAGGCCCTCACTGAGAACACTAAGAAGATAAAGGACAGAGTTGATCTCAAGAGGAGAGAAGTATAGTTTGGTGTGGGGTACTTGGTAATGGTCCACCTTAACAAAGCTAGAATGGAAAAAGGAGTTCCCACAAAGCTTCAAATGAGGAGGATTGGTCCATGTCCTATACTAGCTAAGTATGGGTAGAATGCTTACAAAGTTGAGCTTCATGATGACTTGGCCATTTCTCCCATTTTCAATGTTACAAACCTGGTTAAGTACATGGGACCCCTTACTAAGATAGATCAGAATGTGGAGGAGGCTAAAGAAGAAGTCCAAGTAGCAACCCCACCTCCTAAGCCCAAACTTTAGGCAGAGAAGATCCTAAACTCTCGGATCAAAGACAAGACCAGACAGGGTACTTATAAAGAACACTTGATCAAGTGGAAGGATAAGCCTAAATTAGAGGCCACCTGGATTCTTAAGAACTAGTTTAAGCTAAAGGGATTGGATCTTCGACTCTTGTCTCCAAAAGGGACATAGCTTTTCAGGTGGGTAGTATGGTGCAAGGGCACCTAATCAGCATAGAGCCCTCACCACATGAAATTTTTTTGTGGAATGCTCATAGCGAGCCTTATAAATGAAATAAGGGTCTGAGGACCATTTGTGTGATGGCAATATAGGTTAGAGGGTTAGAGGTCTTGAAAGTTCTTTTGAATAGGTCTTAAGTCTAGATGGTTTCAATGTAAGATGATGTCATCCTGAATCATCAAGGGGTTAATTAATGTATTTTTAGAGTCATTTTGGATTTGACTCAGGCATTCAACACCTAAGAATCATCTAGGTGAAGGCATTGGCCTAAGATAGCTAAAAGATAGCTCATTTGTAAAAAAAAGTTGTAAAAGTTGCACTTTGCAACTTTGCAATGTTGCTAGACAACATTTTGTAACCACCTCCTATAATGGTGGATTTGGACTTTGGTCTTGATACCAAACCTAATCATGAAGCCTAAGACTTTGGAGATAGGATATAAACCTAGAAAACCCTAATATTTCCATTAGGTGATCATACTATACGGACATAGTGCTGAAGAAACAAGTTTGTGTGTGTAAAAGCTTAACATAAGGTTAATGGAAGCAAGACTGTGTTAATTTTCTTACTAGTATCACTTGGCATTACATCTTAGCCTTTTTAAAGTGTTTTGAATTAATTATTTTAAGTGTGTGTGTTTTTCATTTCAAGTTTTGTAAATATTTGTGTTTTGTGAGTTCATTGTCCTGAATCAGGCAGTTGGTATTGTTTAGCATGTAACTCACTACCCCATAATAGAAATAGTATAGAATCTTGGGGATAGTGAATGTACATTATGCACTTGTCACATGTAGGAGGAAGGGCCATCTAGTGTAGTGGAGCCATTTTTAACCTCTTTCCCTAGGCGAGCCAGTGGTTGCCCAATTAGGGAAGAGTGAAGTTGCAGAGCTTCAATATTGTAGGGTTGTGAAGCTATACCTAAATGGAAGTATGGATTTGGTAGAGGGATTAGTTAAGGTTCCTTGGTTTTCATGAGGAGCTTTCACCAATCCCTTAAGACACTAAACCAAGTCTAAAACTCAGACAGGCCTTGGAAGACCTAAAACCTTTGAAAAACCCTTAGATAGAGTTAGAGCATTGTACAACTGTTTGGAGGCCTAAGACCTTGAAAATCCTTGAGTCTGAGACAAATGAATGGGAGTCCAAGAAGGAATTTAGAGTTGGTTAATGGATATTTTTTGAGCTATTCCCTATTTTCTCGGAATAGGAGGGCTAATTGGGGCACTTTTCTTGTAGCCCTATTTTAGTGCTAAATCTTGAAATCGGTAAGGAAGATAAGTAAGGAGGGTTATTTTAAGCATTGGAATGAGTGAAGTGGAAGGTTTTACAAAACCTCCACAACCCTGCAAGAAGCTAGGAAATATTTGTGAGGTTATGCCTTAGAGAAAGATAAGGAGGCTAGGGAGTTCCTCATCAAGAATGAGGACCTAGAAGATGGAAGAGATGGGGATTTGGAGAAGTTAGAGGAGTAGGGGTTGGATTAGGGGATCAGAAGAAGACAGGTGATCCTATAGTTCCATTGGGTGATCTTGGAAGACACCAAAGGTCTAAGAGGAAGACCAAGTAGCATGAACTAGTGATTAGTTCATCCCTCCTCCCTAACAAGAATCCATAAGGTTTTTCCAAAGTTGAGGGCTAAAGGCACCATCAAACAAAGGCACGCCAAGATATTTGTTTGGTAAAATTCCTATTTTAATCTCTAGAATCTCACAGATCCGAGCTTAAACATTTCTATTTGTATTAAAAAAATAGATCTCAGATTTGTGCCAGTTGACACACTGACCAATGGCCTGGCTATAACTATCCAAAGTAGCTTTTATGACTCACGCCTCTTCAAATGAAGCCACACCAAGGAGGAAATTTTCATCCACATCAAATTGTTATATTTCTATAAAGATCTAACTGTTTTATATTTTTATTCAAATTCATTGACCCATGTTTCATGAGTAGTGGTTCACAAGAACCCATCTCTCATGAAAATGAATGGAACACTTAGCACTCATTGCATCTAGGTGTTGCTTGTGACCTCTCGAGAAGTCTCAGTGCTTCACCTTTGTGAGCATCACCTAGATGTAATGAGTGCTAAGTGTTCCATTCATTCTCATAAGAGATGGGTTCTTGTGACCACTACTCATGAAACATGAGTCAATGATTTTGAATAAAAACCTACACAGTTGAATCCTGCTAGCAATATCACAAGTGTTTAATATATTTTTTCTTTAATAAATTTGTCAAATATTTGTTTAAATTAGTTTTTATTTCTTATTTCTTATTTTGATGTTGATGTGCAATAATTATATTTAAATTTTTTTATACATATAATTATTCATATTGTATTATTAAAATATCTTATAACTTGATTAATTATTTTTTTACAATTTTGTAAGATGTCTCATTCAAGGTTAAATTTTAAAAATGAAGAGAAACAAAGAGAACATCAAAGATAATAGGCTCAATATCATGAGACAACAACATAACTAAATGACTAATTCACCAAGAGAAGAAGAGATTTTCAAAACTGATATGATAGAGAAAGACATGTTAAATGTAGGGAAAATACTATAATAAAAGATATTGGAGCAAAATTGAGACAACACACAGGTGAGATGATTACACGTTGTGTACAAGCATCTCAAGGGAAGTAGTTTATATTAAGAACACGATTGCAAAGAGATGTGTATTCAGATAAATTCAATGAGATAAAAATACAACTACTACAAGCACATAATTATGAATTAGTTTTAAAACACCATCAATCTCATGGAAATGTTAAGGTTAATTTTGAAGTAAGAATTCTATTATAATATCTTGTGTGCTATAAATGCTAGATAATAAAGATTAAGGTAAAATAAATTTTGGTACCCAAAATCATGTACAAAATATTAGTTCACAAGAGGAATTAACATCTCGACTGAGAAGAAGAAAACTAAAAAGAATACAAAATGAAAAGTGATCAAGGTTCACTTAACAATAGATATGTTGACATTAATTTGTAATACTTTATAAATGACATTTTGAAGTGGACTAGATAACTTTACTATATTATGCATATTTTATATGTATAAAAAAAGTTACCCTATAATTAAGGTTGTATAGGTACCTAAAGGCCCTATTTTCAATAGATGTCAACAAGAGAAGAAACAACATACAAATTTAAATGTTACATGATCAATATGGCTATGAGATATTATATAAAAAAAATATTCAATGTGTTTGCTAAATTAGCTTTTAAGAAATATTAATTAGATCAATGAGTTGGAAGTGTTAGTGTGAAAAAGGCGTGTTACCAGTTGAGTCTTATTCACAATATGTTTAGCTCACTTAGAGGGTTGAGATATTCTCTCATTTTCTTATGGGAGGTTAGAGATACTTTTGCCTCACCTCATATAGATGAGCACCAAGTGTCTCAATACTTGTACATTAAGTCCTACATATGTATCATACTTGGAGGGGTAGTCAAACTTTCACTCATATCTTCTCACTTCTTAATTGTCCTTATATGAAAGACTCCTAGTTGTACATTTGTAACAATTTCTTATAATATTTCTCATTTTGCATCT